>CABHPH010162932.1:0-23678 GCA_902168325.1 Peromyscus nudipes | reverse complement strand
CTGTGGCTTTACCTGTGTGCCATTACATGCTGCTCCCTGGATGGCAGGCTGGCATCTCCTCGTCTCAGCCTTCCTCTTCCCAGAGTTCTCCTTGTCTGCTTATCCCACCTATACTTCCTGCCTGGCTACTGGCCAATCAGCATTTTATTGATCAACCAATCAGAGCAACACATTCACAGCATATAGAACATCCCACAGCAGAGATCCTGAATATTTTTGTTGCTTTTCTCTTCTTTTACTCTTTTTTTTTTAATAAAAGAAGCCTCTAAAATAATAAGACAACATAAATACAAGCAAATAGAGAATGGTATATTTAAAATGAAGCCAATCAATCACTTGAATGTCATTGTGTGTGTGTGTGTGTGTGTGTGTGTGTGTGTGTGTGTGTGTGTTACATATGTGAACAGCCATTTACAATCATACAAAGAATTATAGAAATCCTGCTCTTCTCTGGTGATAAGTTTTGTTTGAAATTTATTCCAAACAATTAAACACATTCCAAACATTTAAACACAAAATAGTGATAATTGGCGTTTTTCTTCAAGATTCTTGTTTCAATGAAAATTAAAGACTATCCAGAAAACCATGATTCCATACAATATTTGTGTCCTGTGTCCCTAGATCAACCCACTTCGAGTCCTTCCCCATCACACCTCTGCAAGGAAGCTGTTCTCCATGATGTAAAATGATATCGAGGAGACTTTTGTCTTCTGGTTTCTTACTGCATTTGGACAGTGAAGAAGTTCTCCTAGGACATTAGTGAGAAATGGATGGAGTTGGATGATTCATTTCTCAGCAACCTTCAGAGTCAGCTTAGACAAGCTCCCCTTTTAAGTTGATGTTGCCAATGGAATGGAACTCCTTTGCTTAGGAGGAGTTACCACTCCTATCTCTTGCTATTCAGCTTGGCATGTTTATTATGTTGTTTCCTTGCTTAGAACTTTACTAATCCCTTTTTCCAACTTCTTCAGGAGATTTTTAAATATATCAGCTGCTTCCTACTTGGACCTTAGCTGACAGAGGATATGAAGGTGGTGATGGAGATAAGGACACAGGAGGTACACCAGGAAGAGTAATAAATGCATTCTGTGTCCCTTCTCTCAGATTCAGTAAATACATAGTATTGTGTCCAAAATAAGGACTACTCTGAACCAGAGGCATCCTTTCTTGAGCTATAGAGAAAGAGACCAAAGTGGTTGCAGATAAAACCCCACTTGTCAGTGTATAGGCAAAAAAGAAAGGTACTGTGAAACTGTCCATCACAATTTTATCAAGGGGTAGCATTCAAAATTATTGACTAATATGATTGGATTGAGGTGAAGGTCCTGAGATTGTACAAGTTTTGAGCAGTCACTTCAGGAAAGAAATGTTTTCTGATATAATCCACAATAATGGCTCTTACAGAAAAGCCCAGATGATTCTGTCACAGCACAATCCACTTAGAGGGCTGCTACTTACCTCTCATGGTTCTCAGATTCCCTGGTAGAAGATTAGAAAAGCAGATGACAAAATGGGCTAAGGGAATACGCTTACAGAGTTGTCTTGGGGATAACTGTAGTCCTCAAGGAGACAATCGCAAGACAGGGCGATTGAGGTGTCGGCACAGCGCTTTGACCACGTATGGCTTCTGGGCTACACAGAAACCCAGAATGACCCTTTCCAGCCACCTTTCTTGGGCCAAGGAATCTATGTCTTCTACAACAATCCTTCACCTGTAAACCAGAAATAACAACATCATCCAGTTTTATTCTTTACTTCTTTTTGATATTGTGATGAACCACCAGACAAAGGCAACTTACAGAAGGGAAGATTTCTTTGGTGTCACTGTCTCAGGGTACCATCTATCATGGCAGGAGTATGTGGGAGCTGGTCACATTTCGTCTATAGTCAGGAAGCAGAGAGAGGCGGGAATGCTCAGCTCTCTTTCTCTATTTTATTGAACCCATTACCCCAGCCCAATTGAAAAATGCTGCTCATCCTTAGAGTGAATTTTTCCACCTTGACTAACCCAATCCAGAAACTCCCTCACAAACATGCCTAAAGGTTTGACTCTTAAGATCCTAGATACTGCCAGTGCTAACCAATCACACTAAATTCAAGGTGATTACCAATGTAAAATGATTCTCTACACATTTAGAAGACACTTCAAATGTTATCTTTTATTGTACCTGGTCCAGCTAATATTTTCTGACATATGGGATACCCCACCCCAACAGTCTGAAGGACAACTCACCCATCATAGTCAAGATCCTGTTGAGGATGGAAATGGTCTGTGATCCAGGTAACAGTAACTTCAAATAATATAAGATAATTTTTGAAATTAAGATAATAATAATGTCAGGTTTTCAAAAGGTAGGAATGAAGCAGTTGGGAATGGCTTATCTGTGGCCTGTGAGATGGGAACTGTGAGGAGATAGCATCATTAGAAGAGCTGGGTTACAGTTAAAGTTAAAAGTGAAGTAATTCCAACATCAGACCATAGGCTGCTTTTAGTATGGGGTACCATTAAATTAAATTTAAATTAGTTTTCAAAATATGTATGTCTTAATTATCCATTCCTTGAGTACCTGCTAGCAAATTTTGCTTATCATTATATATTAATTAATTATAAATTAAAGACCCATGCCCTTTTAAGTATAGAAAAAGCTGAAATATACATATGATAAAAGGTTAAAATATGTATATATATTAATGAATAACCTATATTATACATACAATTTTAATGTTTACTTTGCTTGGTTTAAAAATTCAAAATCAAAGGTTATATTTTAATGAGATTTGCAATATGAACTTTAACAGCATGCTGACATAAGCAAAATATCTTGCTTGAAAGCATTGCCTTAAATGGATGGAACTAGAAAACATCATCCTGAGTGAGGTAACCCAGACTCAGAAGGACAAACATGGTATGTGCCCACTCATGAGTGGATACTAGATGTAAAGCAAAGGATAACCAGACAACAACCCACAACTCCAGAGAAGCTAGCTAACAAGGAAGACCCAAAGAGGGATTCATGGATTGCCCTGGGAAGGGGAAATAGATGAGATCTCCATGACTAAACTGGGCATGAGGAGTAGGCAATGGAGAGTAAGGGAATAGGGGAGGAGAACATAAGGGAATGGGATGGTCGAGCTGGAACAGGGATGGAGTGGGAAAGCAATGAGAGAGATACCATGATAGAGGAAGATAACATGGGGATAGGGAGAAACCCAGTGCTAGGGAAGTTCCCAGGAATCCCCAAGGATGACCCCAGCTTGGACTACTAGAAGTAGTGGAGAGGGTGCCTGAACTGAACTGGCTTGCCCCAGTGACCAGATCGGTGAATACCCTAACTGTCATCACAGAGCTTTTCTCCATTGACTGATGGAGGCAGATGCAGAGATCCACAGCCAGGCACCAGGCAGAGCTCCAGGAGTCCAGTCAGAGAGAGGGAGGGGGGATTCTATGAGCAAGTGCATCAGGATCATGATGGGGAAACCTGCAGAGATGACCAAACCAAACTAGTGGGAACTCATGAAAGTTGGATCAATGGCTGTGGAGCCTGCATAGGACTGGACTAGGCCCTCTGCATGGCAAGACAATTGTGAAGCTTGATTTGCTTGGGGGGCCCCTTGGTGGTAGAATCAGAATCCATCCCTGGTGCATGAGGGAGCTTTTTGGAGCCCACTACCTATGATGGGACACCTCCTACAGTCTTGAGGCAGGGGGAAGGGCTTGGACTTGCCTCTACTAGATGTGTTTCCCCATGGGAGGCCTTGCCTTCTTGTGGGGGAGAGTGGGAGGTAGGTAATGGAGGTGGCAAAAGGGGAGAGGGGAATCTTTGATTAGTGTGTAAAATGAATGAAAAATTTTTTCTTAATAAAAAAGTATTGCCTTGTCATATATTGTGCAAAATTCACCAAACAAATCCAAATTCCTCCCAAAAAATAATGGGACTAGTAAAAGGAATTATGTAGTATTGCAAAAAAGAGCTTGTGAGTTTTAAAAATGTGGGAAAATTTAGTAAAGGTGAGAAAAGGTGTTAGGAAAAAAATTATGTAGAGACTGAAGATTTTTAAAATATATGTTGATGGCAAAGTGATATTTCTAACAGAGACGGTGAGCAAGCTGCTACAAGATAAACAAAAGTGTGAGAAGAGCAGGGACTGGGCAGATGAGAGACTAGAGAGGCTGCTTTGTAGGAGAATGAGTCAAAATTGGGGCAAGCAAGGCTGGACAGGTCTCAGGGCTTTGTTGGCAGCAGGCCTCCTCAGACCACAGGCAGAATGAATGCATAGCATGTGCATGTGACCCATCCAATAGACCACAGGTCTCATTTGCTTTGCAATCCAAACAGAGCCTAGGGGAGACCACCTGCTGGTGACTCCCAAAAGGCTACTGGAAACAGAGATAAGGATTGGCAAACTCCACAGGCGAAGGCACTGTCTGCTCCAGCCAAGAGAACAGCAGTGATCTTCAAGGTCACATTCACAATGGATGCAATGATGCCATGTCTGGAGAAGGCAGCGGTCACAGGAGTCCATGAGGTGCCATGACATGAGTTACTTATGGGGAATTAAAAAATAAATATCACTTTTAATGCTTTTTTTAACTCTATTAATGACAAGGTCAACAAAGGACTCCAACTCAGCTCATCATAGAGAGACTTGCTCATTGTGTTCATTACAGCACTGTTCACAATGACTAAATTATGGAATCAGCCTAGGTGTCAATGGCAGGGTTGATGGGATAAAGGCAATATGGTTTATATACACCATGAAATATTTTTTCAGCCACAAAGTTATATCACTTGTAGGGCTATTTATGCAATGAAGATAATCACATTAGTTAAGACAGTCTCAGAAAGAAAACCCCATTTTCTTTCTCTTGTGGCATCCTAGACTGTATATGCGTACATGAAATCGTGTGTTTATCTATGAGATTAAAGCAGAAGTGAGGTTGGGGCTACAGGCAAGGTACAAACAGAAGAATGGGGGAGGGGAGGGTGTGCCCACTAGGTAATACATACTTCAGGGAAAACCTGGAAAATAAACTTATTTTAAAATATAAGGTGAAAATATTTCTCTGCCCAACAGCAGAAAGATGCTCAATGTTTTAGTCGAATATTTATGCATTTTGCAAGTCCTTTGGGGTCACTTTGAAGGTATAATGGCATCAAAGTTCAAACATTTGTAACAAATTTGTATTCATGATTAAAAAACAGATTTATTGGAAAAATTACAAGATTTCTATCTCCTTGAATTTTATGTCTAGTTTGGTGGGGGTTTGTTTTGTTTTGGTTTATTTATTTATTGCTGTTTTTTGTTCTTTTTTTGGTTTTGGTTTTCAGTTTTTGTTTGTTTGTTTTTGCATAACACAGCAGAAATTTATTCTCTCACATTTCTAAAAGTTAGAAGTTAGAAATCAGGATGGCAGAGAGGGGCCATGTTCTCTCCAGAATCCCCAGGAGAGACTCTCCCTTGTCTGTTCCGGCTTCTGGTGAGTCAAACATCCTCGGTGTTCACTGGCTGGTGACAGCAAGTCTCCACTTCTACTACCTCACGGCATTCTCCCTGTGTGCCTATGTCCAAATTCCTCTTTAAAAAAACCTCAATAAATAAAATATAATAAGACAAATGGAATAAGATAAAACAAAAACGAACATATCAGAATTGGACAAAGCAAACAAAAGAAAAGGAGCCCAGGAGAAGATATAAGAATTAGAGACCTGCTCATTCTCACACTCAGGAATCACATGAAGACATTCAACTGGAAGCCATAACATACATGCAGAGGATCTGGTTGCAGACCTGTGCAGGTCCAGGGCATGATGTCTCAGTCTCTGTGAGTTCATATGAGCTTTGGTCATGTGGATTTAGAGGGCCCTATTTTCTTGGTCCTTAGGCCCATTTGGCTCTTATGCTCTTTCTGCCTCCTCTTCTGCAGGGTTCCCTGCGCCCTGAAATACTTATAATAACTATCATGAAAAGTAGGAAAACGCTATCCTCTTTGCTCCTGTCTGTGAGAAGATTGAATGTGTCCTGAGTCATCTGGGAGGATGCCCACGGTTGAAGGTTCAGTGCTAGGCTGTGGGAAAGTATAAAAACTGAGCAGTGAGGTTCCCAACTCCATCTTTTTACTCATTCCCTAAAGAACAGCAGTCCCCCAGTCTCCCCCATCCCAAAGATGCCAGGATTTCTGGATAATCTAACAGTCTGATGCAACAGTCCTGCACTGTCACTCGCGAGTGACCTTACTGGTTGGGCATCCTTACACACTGTTCCCCTTCAGGGTTTCACTCTCAAACGTGAATTGCTGCCAGTGGTTGTCCAATATTGGACAAGTTCTGAAAAATGAATGGAATGCAAAACAAACAAGAAAAGCCTGTGAAGCAAGTCAGATGATTCAAGAAGAAAAATGCACTTATCATCCAAGTGCTCACAGAGATAAGAAAAGACACCGAATCCATGAGGCAGAACATGATGCTATTTTTAAAAAAGAACATTCCAGGAACAAGAAGAGTTCTTAGAAATTAAAAATACGAGAGTTCAATAAGATACTCCATATAAGGAAGCTAAAAGAGGAGATAAAACATTTTGCAGAGTAAAGAAAACCCAGATTTAAAACCTCTGAGACTTAAGAAATGAAATTTGAAGAATAGTAGCAGCACATTCAGTCCCCATCCCCCAAACGGTGTCAGGCTAGTGAGATTGCTCGGCGGGTAAAGGAACTTGCTGGCAAGCCTGAGGGCCTGAGGTCTAGTCCTGTGACCCACATGGTAGGAGGAGACAACTGACTCCTGCCAGTTATCCTTCAATCTCCACGTGTGCTCTGTGGCGTGCGTGTGCACACACAGACACACACACACACACACACACACACACAAAAAACAAACAAACAAACAAATAAATAAATAAATAAATAAATAAATAAAATGTTTAAAATTTAATAGATAGCTAGAAAGAGAAGTAGTTTATTAGCAACACAAGCCATTTCCCTAAACTACAAATCACGAGTTTCTAAAACAAATAGCTCACTAATGGCTAACACAATAAATATTCTTTAAATACTCATTCTTGGTATATCACTATAAAATTTCAGAACTCCCAAGGTAAAAAGAAAATATAACTCACATTTAAGGGTAGAAATCAGAACAATAGTCTTGTCAACAGCAACTCTGGAAGCTCTGAGACAAGGAACCAAGTCTCTTAAAAATTCTGAGAAGAAAATTACTATTTAGGGAGAATTCTATACCTAGGCAAACTAGCACAAGAGAAACTAAAATAAAGACATTTGGGGACATGTACTGTGTCAGCAAAGTGACCTACCAAGGTTCTGAGCAAGATTCTTCTTTCACCAAAATAAAGAAGTAGATGGGAGAGGATAACTCAGAAGTCAGAAAGTTCTATATGATTAGACACAAAGAAAAGATGCAAAAAGTGTCTAAAAAGGTAAAACAGATCATACACAAAGACTCAGAAATCAAACACAACAGCCTTCTACTTTCAATGCTGCCTAGGTATCAGATAACAGAGATATAAGCTAGATGCTAATAGAACAAACCCTTCCAAACTCTCAGAGAGCATCGATTTACTCTGAAATCTTTATTCAGTCATGTCATACAAAGTTATACAGTAGGATTTGCTGAGGCTGCCAGAAGCAACCTATACCAGAAGAGGACAGTCAAGGCATCAATCTCCTCAACCTGTCATAATACAGCACAGGCTGTGCTCTGCACAATAAGGAAGTGGGGGAGGGAAGTTACATTAAGCAGCATGAGGGTGAAGCTACCTGGGACTGTTCATCTTCAGAATAGTGGCAGTTGTCTGAGGATCACAAATTCATAAAATGATATTCAGTATCACATACTCAGGAAAGCCAGACATCTGCCACTTTATGAACAAGCTCATCTCTCAGATGAATGATACAAGGGACCTCTTATCTACTTAGGAGCTCAGCGTACAACTGAACCCCCATGTCCTCAGATTCATTGTTTGCAGATTCAACAAACTACTAGTCAAAAATATCCAGAGATTCCCATGCATCTGGTTGGACTGTGACACTCCCCCATCAAGAGAGCACCGACTATATCCAGAGCATTTATATTGTACTAGAGTCATCTGCAGATGATTTAAAGTGTTCAGGAGGGTTACAGAACTGGTACACATCACTGGCTGTGCACTGCACAATAAAGAGATGGGAAAGGGGTTAGATCAAGCAGCATTAGGGTAATCCTCTATCTGTGCATCTTCAGAATAGTCAGTTATATCCCAATGCTGACCCATGTTACTTAAGGGATTTACGGCACTATGTATTTCAGATTCCATGGAGTTCTGGCCCAACTCTCCCATGCACACCAAGGGACAGCATATATGTGCTGTCATGGTTACCTCTTTCATAGCCTATTAAGTCTGAATGAATACAGAAATGGTGTAATCAAAGGGCTTATATGCTTCAAAGAACTACTCACCTGGATTCTCAGCCGTCACCAAACCTGTTTATCTGTAATTCATTAGGGGAAACACACACTGTGATCTCTTTGGGTGGGGTGGGATAAAAAAAGAAATGAGATGTGGGCGTAACTGGATCACATTTCAGAGAAAGCCTCCTCTAGGGCTTGATTGTCAAAGTTAGCCAACTTGAGATTTTAAAAAAACACCACAAAGCCAAATATGACTAAAATGCAAAAGAAAATATTTCATCTGATTTAAGAAGATGTATGTATGCATGTATGTATATATAATCTAACTCTCAAGCTATTTAAAGGCTCTGTTAGAATTTGGAGTCTGTAAGCCTGGTACAGAATGACTCTGTATGTTCTCCGTAAAGACACGTGGCCTCACAGAAGCAGAGAGTGGAATAGTGGTTACTAAGAGCTGAAAAGGGCGTGAGGAAAGACAGGAAGCTGTCATTCAAGGGGTTCAAGGATGCAGTTACATGGGAAAGAGCACTTCTAGTCTGGACTGACTATACTTGGTGACTTACTATTTCAAGATAGCTGGAAGAGGGGATTTTTCATTTTCTCAACACAAAGATAAATGGTTGAGGTAGTCAACGTGCTAATTACCTTAGTTTGATTATTACATTCTGTTTACAAATACTGAAATATCATACTGTGTCCACATAAATGAGTACAATTGTGTCGGGTAGAATAAAATGCAATTTTTAAAGATTTTAAAATAAGACAGTGCCTTCAAAAAGCAATCAAGTACCACATTTTTACTTTATTAAAATCTCCTAAATATATTTCACATATGCCTCTCTCCCCACTTTTAGGCAATTTCTACTCTTTAGCAGTGGTATCTTTCTCACCATGCAGTCCTGACCCAACCTTGGGAACCAAACTGGAACTTGAGTGTCACCACTGAGCCTTTCCTGGGCTCTCAGGCAATGTTTGCTCTTCCTACCCAAGAGCACCATTTGTTCTGCAATAAAGACATAGCTGAAGCAGCCAGTCTCATCTGTTGAGTGTGTTTAAGTCTCTTGAGAAGAAAGGTTTTTGCCTTGGACAACACAAATGTGGACGCATTTGGGAGATGCTGGAGAGTAGGCACTCATCACGAATCCTCACCAACTCTCATCCTTGGCAACATAACAAAAACTCAGGAGCAGTTCTTGCCTTACATCAGTGTAAATTTCTTTAATAAAAGCATGATATAGGACCATACGTTAAAAACTTAAAGGAAGTAGCTTTTGCCTCCAGAAGACTGTAAAAACCTGATGAGTACATGTGTGTATACTTTATTGTATTTTCAGATGACAGCATTTTTTTGACAGTGTAGAAAATACCTAAAACACAACTGCTGTATAGGAGTATTGGCAAATTGATCCTAATACCCTGTTTGTTTTCCAAAGCATTACATTGCCCTGACCTTCCTCCTGCCTTTCAGTCTTCTTCCATTCATGTCTTCTTCCAATCTTGAAATGTGGGAGTTCTTCCTCCATGGTGGTTTGAATGAGAATGTCTTTAGAGCCCCTGGTATTTGAATGTTTGGTCTCTAGCTGATGCTTCTGTTTCAGGGGGTTAGGAGGTGTGGATTTGCTGCAGGAAGTATGTCACTGGAAGTAGACTTTAAGAGTATGAAGCCTCATACCACTTCCAGTTTGTACTCTTGTCTTTGCGCTTGTATTTCAAGATGTGAGCTCCCAGCTTCCTTCTGCTTCCATGCCTGCCTGCTGCCATGTCTCCCTGTCATGATGGACTCTTATCCCTCTGGAATCATAAGCCCAAATAAACTCTTCCTTCTGTAAGTTGACTTTGTCTTAATGTTTTATCACAGCAATGGAAGTGTAACTAATACATCCTATATGTGCTTTCCTAGGTTGCCTTCAGCATCTCACCTCTCTTCTATCACATACTGCAGCAATCATATCTGTATGATTACATATCTGTAGCTCACACATCTTTCCTGATCTCCAGGGTTGTCTATACAATTGTGTTTATTCTCAAATGTTTCTTGGGTATCTAAAATCAGTTTCCTAACTTGAATTCAAGACTTCCTCTTTGTTGTGTAGTCAAGCAAATGGCATCGTCACTTTATTTTTATACTTGAATCTATCATTCACCTTTTCAACCAATCTCCTATCAGCTCTTCTCTCCATATCCGTTCAGTCATTACTTAAAAAACCAACCCATCTCCTCTACAACAATTCAGACTAATTTGTGGTGGTCTGTAGCTGGAGTTAGTGTCACACTTCCTAATAGCTCCCCCTGGAGGCAGTCTTTCCACCCTTCCAGCCCATTCTCCATGCAACAGCTTCTGCATGATCTAGAAGACTATATGAGATCCAACTTCTATTCATCTCTATTCCCAAGCTCTTGTCACTCTAAACTTCTTTCAGCTCCTTTTATATGGGTTTTTTTTCTCCCATGCTTTAAATCTTTACATACCTTGGGCTCTACCTAGAGATCTAATGCCAGCTCCTCTCCATTTCCCAGATCCTTCAGCACCCTCAACTCACATTGTTGACTAATTCTCACTCCTTATCCAAATCTCAACTCCAGTTCAACGAAGTCTTTTCTGACCCTCAAGGTCAGCTGCTTCCCCTTTGATCACTTCTCAAAGATGATTAAAGCTCTCTCTCAAGACACTTCAAAGAAATTATAGTGAAATAATTTGTGATTGATTGTGAAATATCTGGCTCCCTTCATAAGACATCAGACCCAATTTCTCTTGTTTACTACTATTGTTCTAGCATAGAATCTAATGGATCATAGCCTCTCAAGGACTTGCACACCATGTCTAGCACATTCAGTGATCAGTCAGGTAACTGAGGCTGCTTGTCCCACTCCCTTTCGGTAACAGTGAAGAAACAAAGGGAAGTAGTAAGTTCCCCAAATCATACAATATATCTATGCAGGAAGGACACACTTCTGACTTACCCAACCCCTGGTCTTCCTGATGACAAAAGGTCCTCTCTCTCCCGGTATTCCAATAATGAAAGAATCCCAGAGGATACGTGAGAGTCTTTAGCTGACCAGTGAACTTGCCAAGGACTAACAGCAAAGAAATTCAATGAATCAAACCTGCCTAGAAATAAAGTTTGATACAAAAGAAGAGGAAACTATGTGCAGTGTGTATTGGGGTAGGGATTGACTAACTCGGAATAGAACAAAGACCCTAAGTGGTAGGAAATGATATGAGTTAAGAAGAATGTCAGGAAAGCTAGGGATAGAGTTGTGGAAGAAAGTACAGTGGACACAAATAATTCATAATTCACTTTATGTTTTCATTATGTTTTTCATGACCAGACCAAAGATGGCTCTTTTTCCTATAACTAGAATATAGACACAGAAGACAGTAATAGATCAGCTAACTCTAACAAGACTGATCTTAAAGTTCCTGCAATAATTAAATGCGCCAGTATTTTCAGACTTTTCTCAAATCTAGTTTTGCATGCTAGAGTGGAAGGAAGAGTTGATCCACATGGCCAAAGTTTTAATTCAAGTCCTCACAACAGCACAACTCAGAAGGTACCATGCATGTTATATTTTATGAGAACAGTGCCCTGCGGTTGTACATTGTGGCAACCCTGGTCTAGAATGAGGTTAATTAATTGTAATGGTAGGTATTGTAATTATATCTTTGGGAATCTTAGGGTGAGTCAGCAAATAGCTGTGTGGTGGCAACTGTTTCATCACTTGCCCTTCAGTCAAATTTTAGAGTGAATCACCTTATATGATATTGAAGTCAGGAGCCAACTTAGAGTATAATACCAAAAGGAATTCTGAATCAACTAAGAAGGATGCTGGGACAGAATATGTGACCAATATAGGATAATACAACAAGGCTTAGGAAGGGAAAAATGCAACTGATAAAGTTTCAAATGTAGCTATGAAGTAAGTTTCCAAGACAAAAATGGAGAGAGAAAAAAAGTGTGAACCCAGAAACTCAGTATCAAGGACAAAAGCCAGGGATGGGCTGCAGGTAATTACCAAACCAACTCCAGAGTCAGAGGAACAGTTAGAAATGAAAGAGGTGATTTTGCTAAGGTTGTATGTAGATGCCAGTAGATCTGAGGCTCTGAGAGCTCAGAAGGGTTGCTGTGGGTTGCTCCTGGAACTACCCTTCTAGGATAGTATTATTGTGCCTTTTTTAGTGTGGGCAGCTCATAAAAGCAAGTATGTGTCTTGAACTTTCATTGAAACAGACATCTTGGCCCATCCATAATCAAATATCACTTTCTTCTTTGACAGAGAAGTCAACGAGGGCAATTATTTTATTTTTAACCCAAATGACCTGAACAGTGACCTCAACCATTCTCTTTCTTTGTTCCAAAAAGCAGTCTGAATTCCACCAAGCCATTTGTAACCAATCAAAGCAGCCTTACCGCCTCCCCACTCCTCCAAGCCCAAACGTCTCATCAAAGTTTTCTTGGCTGTGATGGGGCCTAATACCATTACAGGGGGCTTTTGCGAGGCTTTGAAGAATGAGAAAGCAGAAAATGGGCCCCAGTCATGTAGGAGGAACATAGGTGTGGTGGGTAATTTTAAATATCAGTGTGATTAGATCGAGGGCTACCCAGACAACTGGAAATCCACTGCTTCTAAGTGTGGCTGTGCATGCATTTTTTTAAAAAACAGTAACATAGCCGGGCGTTGGTGGCGCACGCCTTTAATCCCAGCACTCGGGAGGCAGAGCCAGGCGGATCTCTGTGAGTTCGAGGCCAGCCTGGGCTACCAAGTGAGCTCCAGGAGAGGCGCAAAGCTACACAGAGAAACCCTGTCTTGAAAAACCAAAAAAAAAAAAAAAACATTACAAATAGTGGACCAAGTAAGAAAAAGCCACCTAGTCAGTAGAGAGTCCAGATAAAACAAAAGGCAAAAGCATTGTCTGTCATCCTCACAGGTTCTGAGACCTTGAGGGTTGAACTAAGCCTTTCTACTATATAGTCTTGGCTGAACTAGAACTTACTCTGTAGACCTCGAACGCACTAATATCTGCCTGCATCTGCCTCCCAAGAGCTGGGATTACAAGCCTAAACCATTCCATACAACTATATGATCTTTCTGGTCAGAGATTAGTTGAACTTACTGATGGGGAAAGCTCGCTATATATCAGTGGAAGCCAACTTGGTTTTACAAATATTCAACAAAATATTGCATCTATAATTAAACATATTTCTTGTTATTATTTCCTAAATAATACCATATAAAATTGTTTTACATCTGCTTTATTGTACTAGGTTTTATAATAGAAAAGGGATACAGAGTATACTGAAAAATGTTCATTGGCTGTATCCAAATACAACTATGGTAGATTGTATGAGAAATGTCCCCCAAAGGCTCATGTATTTGAACATTGGGTCCTCCATTAGTGGTGTATTTATGGATAAGGGAATCTTTAGGAGGTACAGCTTGCTGGAGGAAGCTTGTCACTGGGGGGTGGACTTTGAAGGTTTATAGCCAAACCCACTTCCTTCTCTCTGCTTCTGTGTGTGGAGAAAATGTGATCAGCTAGCTTTCTGCCCAAGCCACCATGCCATGCCTTCCCACCATGATGGAGTCTATCCCTCTGGAACCTTAAACCAAAATAAACTCTTTTCTCCCTTAAGCTACTTTTGATCACAGTATTTATAACAGCAACAGAAAAGTACTTAATACAACCGCATTTTATATATGGAACTTAACTACCCAAGAGATTTAATAGCCACTGAGCTATGTATACTGGAAAGGATCTCCATGGATACCGAGGGATGACTAGATATGGGTGTCTTAGGGCTCTGTATCTACATGCCCACTTAAGACAAGCAAGCATGCAGTGGCCTTAAAATACACAGCCCTCTCTCCAAGCTTTGGTTTTTAATGTTATATTCAGGTAAAATATTGAAATGGGGAAGAAGAAACGAACGCTTGGGTTACACTTACAACTTGGCAGTCAAACAAACCCACACAAAATTTGTTTTAAACTTAATAAAATGGGATGGAGCTGTACGGTACTAAAAATGGTAAGGAATATTAAGTAATCTCAAGCTTGAAATGAGAGACATGCAAAAAGAAAGATAGGAAGAGAAACCAGTGGTCTCTATTATTCAAAGGCCAGAGCCCTACAAGCACTCTTCCAGTGCATTCTCTACAGTATGCAAATTTCTCCTGCAATGCCAATTTTGCTCTCCCAGTTAACCAACTCAAAAGGCAGACTCTGAGAGCCAAGCTCCCCAACCCCCAGTGGCTGTAGCACAGAGTAGGCAGGACACCAGCAGCAGCAAGCTTCTGGCTCCCTGCCAGCTGCTTCATTGCTTATTAGCTTATTTTATATAGCCTTCAGCAGGGCAAGAAAGCTTCCTCTAATTATCAACAGGAATGCAGAAGCCACAGGGAGAAATCAGAGCCAGAAAACTGAAGCTGTTCTGTTTATGCTCCAGCCCTTATCAAAGTGGACACCAAGTTGAGCTATGCAGATACCAGGCTGGCAGTCGCAGGAAGTGTGTAGGAAGGGACTGGGACCAAAAGGCAAGTTGGGTACTGGAATGAACGTTCAATGAAGAGAGTTGGGGTTTAGGTGGGTTGGGGGAGGGGTGATGTTTGTTTATTTGTTTGTTTGTTTGTTTGTTAACCTCTTCCAGTTATTCAGGGGAGTTAAACATCAAAAGTTGCCAGAGACAGAACATAGAGATTAGACCCAACCTTAATAGACCTTTGGCCACTACATCAGAAAAGAGGTACGTGTGAGACAGTGAAGATGGAGCGGAGTCACTGTCCAAAAGGTGGCTTGAATCCTTTGCACAGAAACTAAAAGTCACCTCCAAAAGCAATATTTTGGGAGCAAGCAGGCACAGTGGCAATTCACTGGGTGGAACAGAAAATGCCGGCGAGCCCTCTCCCCTCCTCAAGTTATACACTACCTAAGAAGTCCTCCATCAAGGGTCAGATCAAGTCTCATGTTCTTCCTGAAGCTATTCACACCTTCTTATAGCTACATATTTCATACATAATGCATAGCTAAGTGTCTATATATTTTATAAAAGGAATTTCTTACAACTTCAATTATACTGATAACACAAAAGAAAGTACCATCAGAAGTACTTTGTGTGGAAAAGTGAAACAAAATATAGCAAAATCTTTAAAGGAGGGTGTCTAGAGTGTGAAGAATGTGGAAAGAAAACCATCCACCCCACCCCCACCCCCACATCCCAGATCTTTTTGGCTCTGCCCTAGAGTCTTCTCCTTGGGTGAGATTTCACATGCTGTGCTGTGGGTTTAACCTGCAAGGACTTGAGGACCTTAACGTAAGATACAAGGGAAAGACCAGAATGAGCAGATATGGGGAGATGTTGACAGGGACTTGTTCTCCATGGATGCCTACAGAGAGCACTCTAGCTCTGCTGTCATCATCCACAGGGACCAATCATCAATGGTCCCTGTGGAAATACCACTGGGACCCAAGAAACCTTCACTATGCAAAATAAAGATGTGATAGTGGGTGGTGGTAGACAAAGCTTGGTCCCAGTGGAGACTGAACAAGGAAGAGCTGGATTGAGTAGGAATGGTGTATGTTATCAGATACACCCCACAACTGAGGAAATTTTGTGTTGCTACAAAGTAGAAAAAAATAATCTATGAGAAGTATGCTTTTATAAGGTGCCGATCTCTGAACTTCTGACAGAAAAACTTTGGAAGAAGCAGAACATGGAGAAAGCAAGTTTACCAAGTTGTGTTGAAAGAAAATAACAGAATAAGGGCAGAAAGTAGCTTTCTGTGGTCTCTGGCAAAAAGCTGGACCAATGCTGAAGACATCAGGTATATACAAAAGAGGTGACCACTACAGGACCATGTACTTAGGGAAAAAATGAGAAAAAGGGAGAAAGGGAAAGAAAGAAAACAACAATTCAATTTTGTTTTTGTTTTTGCTTTCTACTATTGTAAGATGTTAGTTTTTATGTTGCTGTTTCTTTTCTTTTTTACTCTTTGGGGAGCCCACCACCCAGCCCCCAAATAATCACACACAGAGAGACTTTATTACTTATAAATGCCTGGCTTTAGCTTGGCTTGTTTCTAGCCAGAAATTCTTAAGAGGTAATTCTTAAATTACCCCTTCCACCTTTTGCCTCTGGCTTTTATCTTTCTCTATTCCATATACCTTTCTTTACTTCTTACTCTATGGCTTCTGTGTAGCTGGGTGGCTTACCCCGACATCCTCCTCTCTTCTTCTTCTTGCTCTTCAGTCTTTTCTTCCCAGATTTCTCCTCCTATTTATTCTCTCTGTCTGCCAGCCCCACCTACCCTTTCTCCTGCCTTGCTATTGGCAGGCAGTTCAACTCTTTATTAGACCAATCAGGTGTCTTAGACAAGCAGAGTAACATAACTTCACAGAGTTAAACAAATGCAACGTAAAAGAATGCAACACATCTTTGCATCATTAGACAAATATTCCACAGCAAAAACAAATGTAACACATCTTCAACTAATATTCTACAACAGTCTTATAAAAAAATTCTTTGAAAATAATTTTTAACATAATAACAATTTAATTTTTATTTTATATAAAAATTAATACAGCTTGGGCATGTGTTTATAACAAGATTCACCTGTGATGTGAACTGCATTGAAGCTCTTTGAAAAAATAATATACTATACTCAAAATGTTAGTGAAATGGCTGAATTATTCCTCATTAACCAAAATTTCTTTTCCATGATTTTTCTTTCTTTGGAACTTACTTTTTTGCTCCTTTCCGTTTTTAAACATGCTCTGAATTTCTCTATCTTTAAACTTTCCTAAAGGGCTGGAGAGATGGTTCAGTGAACAAAGGACTCCTGTTCAGTTCCCAGCACCCATTTTGAGCAACTCAAAGCTGCCTGTAACTTCTGCTCCGAGAGATCCAAAGCCCTGTTCTGGCCTCCATGGTGCCCACACATTTGCATCATACACAGACACAGACATACATACACACAAATAAAAATAAAGCCATTGCAAAAGCATCCATCTTCCAATGTTTTCATCTCTCCTCTCCTGCTATTTATTTTTCTCTTTATAGGAGAAAGAGAAAAAACTTTGCACACTTATGGCCTTTAGTCTCTAGACAGGTCCTTCTTCTCTTCTGTCTCCCTTGATTTCCTAATTCCAGCAGTCTGGATTCTACCCCTGCTTCTGCAGAAACATATTGCACCTCCCTGGAATGATAGCCTCCTTCCAACATCCAACCTCCCTTTCACACTTCATCCTTAATGTCTCTACTACATCTTCAACTGACACAGACACCCATCTTTTACTACCCCCAACTTGTTCTCAGATCTCAACCTTCTTGTTGTTTCCTGTCTTTGCTCTCCATGGGGTATTAAACCAAAGAAATCCCTCAGAATCTTACACTTGGGAGATCCATTTCCATTGTTTCTGATCCAGGAAAAACATTTAAGGATGTGGATCTTGGCTAACATCCAGAGAGTCCCCCACAATTTCACATTTCTCTTGTTTTCTTTTGATTTGATTAAGGCAGATATGAACAACAATCTGCTAGAAGATATCACCTTGAAGATTTTGATCAGCTTTGATTATGTTCTACCTGATTTTATCTAAAAAAAAAATGCTGTGGCTTTGTAGGTGGTATACCAGATGGCTGAGAAGAAGGCACGGGGATGAGATGTGTTTATTGTCCCCTCTGTTTCCTCTGCTTCTTTTCTATGATTTTTGGAAACAAGCCCTGGTTGCTACTTACCATCATCTATATCAAACACATAAAAATCTTCTGATAGTGCACAAGACAAAACAAGCACACAAACATTGCAGGGTATGTTAGATAATCCATACCTCCAAAGAGAGCTGGAGAGCTGAGCAAAGGAAACAAAGGGTTACAGCCTTTCTGCCATGTTCCTGTGTGCTCTGGCCATGAACTAGTGATCAAAAAGGTCATCATTTTGTAATAGAAAACACATAAAATACTTTTCTATACCCTATTGATATAGAAAGTAGTAATGGAAATATAATCTGTTTCCTTTTCTTTAAAAAAATTAACTTGAATTACATTTATTGTTTGTATGTATACATTTATTGTTTGTGTGTGTACATTTATTTATTTGCATGTGCATATATATACATTTATTGTTTGTTTGTGTATGTGTACATTTAGTGTGTGCGTGTGTGCACATGTGTGAGCATTTGCATGCATGACACATGTAGAAGTCAGAGGACAACTTGCAAGAGTCATTGCCCTACTATCGTGTGGGTACCAGGGACTGAACTAAAGTTATCACTCTTGAAAGCAAGCTCCTTACCTATTGAGCCTTTTCAGCAGCTCAGAAACATGGTTTTCAGGGGATTATAGTATTCTTAGGAAGACAAGTAGTAATTTTGAAGGAAATATTAGTGTATTTCGTCTAACTTCTAACCATTTTTAACTCAGCTTGCCCATATTAGCCAAGTTATTTGTCACTCTGATTTCACTTTCTTTTGTTGTGGAATGGGAAGATTGAATAAATAAATACCTACACATTCGATTCATTACTTCAACATATCTGCCTATTCTAGAACTTTCATTGAAACTATTTTAGTTGGCTTTTAATGTATAATGACCCCAATACCTAGTATCTAAAACATCAAGCATTTAGCTAGCTCATGATTCCACAGAGTGGTAATTTGAGTTAGTCTTGGCAGGGTTCCTTTGCCAGTCTCTGTTAAGCTCACTTAGCTGTCTTTGCCAATTACCAATCAGCTAATTGGTGACTCTCTTTCTGGGTTTATCTGGCTGCTAACTAGGACAACAGAGGCACTGGGCCACCTGGTTCTCACGTGGTCAATGAGCTGCAGCTCACATGGCAACTTGAGACTACAGAGGAGCAATTCTCAACCTGTAGGTCTCAACCCCTGTGGGATCAAATAACTCTTTCACAGGGTCACCTAAGACCATCAGGAAACACAGATATTTGCATTACAATTCATAACAGTAACAAAATTACAGTAATGAAGTAGCAACAAAAATCATTTTACGGTTGGGGGTCACCACAACATGAGGAACTGTATTAAAGGGTCACTGCATTAGGAAGGTTGAGAGCCACCGCTGTAGAGTAAGGAAATGGCAAAGGCTCATTGAAAAAGCCCTTTCAAGTCTTTGCTTGCATCACATTATCTCATGTCCCACAGGAAAGATTAAATCCCCCAGGCTTTGAATGGAGAATGGAACTCCGAACATGATGAGAAAGGCTGCAAGTCAATAGCAAAGAGATGAAGAAGAAGAAGAAGAAGAAGAAGAAGAAGAAGAAGAAGAAGAAGAAGAAGAAGAAGAAGAAGAAGAAGAAGAAGAAGCAGCAGCTGAGGCTGTACCTGTGGTCTGCCACAAGTGTCTCTCTTTGTATTCAGTTCTTACCTCTGTTGCACTTGCAGTTTAATCTTTCTGATACTGAGTTCTACTGCCAGAAAATGATCCATTCAGAGACCTGTGGAAAGATCAGCTATAAGGTAATTCTTCAAGGGAAGAGTTCGGGTTTATATGGTTATTTCAAGATTGGAAACTCTTCCTGAGATGTCCCAGCTTGGACAAACTTTCTAAAGCATTTATTCTATTTTTTTTTTGTTAAAGTTTGCCATCCCCCAAAGAATCTATTTATAGATACCTATGACACTACCACAGTGTTTTGCCATTTTAAGATTGCAGGGAAATCATGACTATTAGCATGTTAATTATTGGGGCCCCTGAATTTTTTTTTAATTTAACTGAAGCTTGTGGAGCAATAAACTATGTCTCCTTGACCACAAGAAACATCAGGAATCAATCAACTAACAAAGGGTTCTAAACACATACATTGTTCAGAGCACCATGCCAGAGGCTGCAGGAGGAAATAAGGCAAAACGCCATTTCTTCCATCTGGAAGCTCGGTGTGCAATGAGAAGAAAAATCCACAAAAAAAAAAAAAAAAAGTTCACCATTCTAGGTAGCAAAGCAAATGAAGATGTCGAATCCACAGTTCTGTCCAAGTCTAAGATTTCTACAGGTGTTCCATCTGCTCTGACACCATCTGCTCCCCATTTCCTGCTGTGTCAAATGTCCCACACTAAATCACCCTGTGAGAGGAAATGTGACTCAGTCTGACAGCGCCTTGCTCCACCATACTGGCTCCCACACCTGCTCACAACTTCACATCCCTCATGCACCTGTCATCACCTACCAAACACCCCCTCCTTCACCCTACACATCAGTTTATAAATTCACATCATCATTTTCCCATTTAGATAAGAAATTCCCTCCCAAACATGTGAACTAAGAATGAGGAGGAAACATCCTTACTTTAAAGAAAACAAAACAAAACAAAACAAAAAAAAACCTGGAGGGTTTGGGAGACACCTTAGTCAGTGAAGTGCTTACTATACAAGCTTGATCCTAGCACCCCAAAAATCCAGGTATGGTAGCATGCTGGAAAAACAAAGCCCCAAGTCCTAGACCAGCCAGCCTAGTCTAGTCAGCTAGCCTCAGGTCCCTATAAGAGGCTGTATAAGAAAACAAGATGAACAATTCCTGAAGAGTAACACCCAAGACTGAATTCTGCCCTTCCCATGAATGTGTACACACACACATACACACAAACACAAAATATGTGATAGAAAAATAGGTGCAAAAAATGTTCTCACTTCTAATGAGAAATCCTAGAGTGTTTAGACAATGATTCAAAGAATAGAATAACCTTGGAAACAAGAAATGATCGCTGGAGAATGCACTTTTCCGGGGTGCAGAGGCCCGGGTTCTGAAGACTGTGTGATGTTTCTCAGTGTGTTCCTGGGGCCATGCTCACTGTTTGCTTTCAAACAAAAGTAGTGAATATGACATCTGCTGCCATCTACTTCAGAAGGCTGTTTCAGTTTTCCAAGTTGCTAAGTATACAAAACCACTCTATACAATGTGAGCTACTATAACTGTAGACTCATAGCAATATTGATACCTAACTCTACGAGTGACACCTATATGAACACCATCTGCAGAACTCTGTAAATACCTAGCTAGTGTTTAACACTAGTTAACACCAACTAAACAGCTAGCAGTCAGCAAACACTGACTGCTATAACAATCTTTGGTGAGCATGCGCTTACCAACAGAATACTTAAGTACATACATGCATGCAAACATTAAATATATACATGCATATATATACTAAACACATAAATAAACTGTAAACATACATTCATAAAGTAAATACATATGTTGTCATAGCATATACAAAGGTAATATATTTTAAATTTTTGACCAAAATACAAAGAAAGTATGAATATAATAGAACATGAACAGATAAAGCTATGGCTGAGCCTGCTCCATTCCCATGTTTCTATAAGCATCACTCTCTGTGTAAAAAGGTTGTGACTGTCTAGACATCTGCATAATGTCACCTGAAAGTTGTTTAAATATCAAATGTCATCACCTGCTCCACAGGTCCTTGTTTTCGCTGGAGCCAACTGAAACTTGGTTTCCTTGAAGCTAACGATCAAATAAGGTCTCAGAAAACACACTCATCACACACCAGAAGATGCTAGTTTCTCTAATTTTACAGTAAATTCCCTGGATGGCATACTGTAACCCTGAGCTTCGGTAACTAATACATGAGATACTCTCACTGGAAGCAGAGTCTAACGTTAGTTTGCTATAAAAGCCTAAAGCCTCACTGCTAGAACCAGTGCCTATCTGGTGAACTGATACATTAGACTTGCCTAGCATCTGTTCCAATGAGGCATAGAGAACCTCTTGCGAGAGAAATCATTTCAAGAATAAAGTACAAACAGATGCACATGGCCAAAGGGTCAGTGAAGGGACAGTAGTAAGATAATCATGGTGCTTGTCACTAGATTGGAGTCCCATGGGTGTCGTAGAGGTAGAATTGAAAGTTTTCAGTTACTAAATTTGGGGATTCAATCTGCACTTCTTTGGTGAACTCTTTTGTACTCACAAAAACACCAGTACCATTCCATCTGTCTCTGAGACCTCAAGTCTCTAAGGCCTCCACAGGGTGCAGCCATCCACAGGAGCAGCCAGTGAGGGCCCAGAATATTGCAGTAGTGCTGATCAAAGTATCAGAGTCTGTGAATGTAACTTATTGGACCCCAGTGCACGGCTGGAGGTGAATGCAAGGAACATCAGTTACTAAGCCAGCTTCTGAGAGTGTTGGCACTACCCGGGTGCATGGCTCTATCATTTCCTCTCATTCTAAAGGCCATCTCTGTGTTAATGACTTCAGTTTCTATCTCCCTCCCAAGTCTATCTTCTATATTTCAGGCTGGTATATCTAACTGGCCACTCGGCATCCCTATTTGGAAATTAAACCTTCAATCTTCCTATTCCAAAACATTATGAACTTGCTGGTTTCCTTATGTTCAACAGATGGGAACTTCATTCCTCCATCATTTGGTCTAAAACTCCAGCCATTGTCTTCTTTCTTCCTTATACATTGTACATCCATTCATCTGCAACTTTCAGAAATTGGTAAGGTTCTTCTGTCTGCACAGCTATGATGTCAGTCTAAGAAGGAATCATCTACAGTCTTGATAACTATAACACATGAAGCTGTGGAATTGGAATCCAAACTCCTCTCTTCCCAATGCTAGAGAACAAAGGCAAGGACAATAATTCAGTTCCTATTGAAAGCAAGAAATCACAAAAAATCATGAAATGAACACCTCGGGATGAATGTGCTCAATGTTCTACTAGAAGAACTAACATACACAGGATTCTTCTCATTAACACACACATCACCTCAGGATTCGACACACATCTATGCTCACAAGCAACCTTTCCTAAGAACACTGTTGCTTTCAACTTTTTTTCTACCTGAGTCGTGTTATCGCTTGTATAGGCAGCTCACCCGGCATCTCATCAGAGTCTAGTTTATACTGTGCACTAATCTTTTCATTTGTGTTCATCTATTTGCTATGGCTCAATAATGAGGCAGACCCTGCCATGGATCACACATGGGATTCAGATGTGTGTGAGTAGCCTGACCTGTGTGATGACCAACAGGAACTGCTAGCATAACATGTTTGTACCATAACACCAAATGACTCCCCTGAAAAGACACCTTTCTAGGACTGCTGTTTCAAGGGGTGAGAGACTGCTTCTACTAACATCACTGAAGATCAGTTCTCCTCCCATCAGACTTCCTCCTGACTAGGTCACTTGATTTGTATAAGTAATAATCTGAAAAGAAATAACAAAGATCTGAAGAGTGTATTTCATCTTACATTAATTTTTAATTTTTGTTTCTCTTTCTTATTATATATATGAGCCTTCA
>CABHPH010162931.1:435-19906 GCA_902168325.1 Peromyscus nudipes | reverse complement strand
ACCTTTGCCTAACCTTGGTTCAGCTAACCTTGTCCTTGGAGCTTGGCATGGACTTTATTCTCTGAGAAATTCTGAACTGCAGAGGTGCTTGTGGCTGCATCTCAGCCCAGCAGAAGTCCCACAGCTATGCTGAGGTGTGAGGAGAGGCTGTCTCAGTGCACCCCTTAGACTCACCATACTCTAAAGCACCCACTCCATGTTGTGTCTGCAGCACTCAGAAACTGCTTTTATTCCAAACTTCTTCAAACTGAGTTAAAATCAGCCTGATGGAGGGTTGGGAGAAATGAGAACTATCAGATATTGCTAGGAGTGTAAGATGGTGTAGCCCTGTGAGAAGCTCTTTAAAATTATTCAAAATTTTGAACTGAAGACTCCAAGTGGACCATTGTTTCCAGAATGGAAAGTAGATGTCCACAGGGAATAGAGGACAACAGGGTTACTGCAGGAGTCTTCAGAACAACCCCAACTAGAAACTATTCAGATGCCGAGCATTGATGAGTGCAAACATACAATGTGGTCCATGGAATGTAGTTAAACATGGAATAATACATGCAATCCTTTCGCTGAGTTAGTCAACCTTCTGTTACTCAAAGAAATCTCTGACACAGTCATCTGACTTAGAGGAAAAGTTAATATAGACTCCTGATTTTAGAGACTTTCTAGTTTCTGAGCATGTTGCTTTGGGCCTAAATTGAGGCAACCTGTGCTTTAGAGAGCTTCTTTAGGAGAAAGCTGCCCTCCCTGGAGGCACTGGGAAGCATTGAGAGAGCAAGGGGCTGGTCCATTGCCATCCAGTGGTCCTGTGCTGGGGAACTAAGCCTTCAATGCACAGACTGGAGAACTTGCTAGGAGAGCTTGGATTACTGGTAAAGGATCCCTCGGGTTCACAGGTGTACAAGGCAAGCACTACATTGACTTATCTGCATACTGAATTCTTCTCCCAGATCACCAGACATGCATATGTTACACAGACACACAGGCAGGAAACACCTGCACATATAAAGTAAAAATAAAATGAAAAATTATCAAAACCGAGTAAAAGCACACAATCTTCTCCACATCCATGTGTTCAGAGCATCCTGCATTTTACTGCCTCTAGGCTGCAATATGAGTACAGAAGCTGTGGGTTAATGAAGGCTCACTTTCTTCTACATAGTATCCCCGGTGATCTCATATTACATCAGTGTTTTCTGGGAAACCAAACATGTATGCAATGTGTGTGCTTGTATGTGTGCATCCATGTACATATGTGTGTTCAAGTGTGTGTGTGTGTGTGTGTGTGTGTGTGTGTGTGTGTGAGTGTGTGCATGTGTCTATATGTACAGGAGTACAGGAAACTCTCTCCTAAAAACACAATCTTCTAATGAACAGGAACATCAAAGACTTGAGGAAAATCTTCAGTCCCTGCTGAAGCAGAAGGAGCTGGTCATCCAGCAAAGAGACTTGGCAGTAAAGCTGCAGCATCACTTCACTGTGTCCCAGATGAGGTAGGAGCCCAGGTTTCCAGAAGCAGGTGGATCCAAGTGGGTCCACTGTACCTGGATCTCTGTCCTCTTTGAGTTTCTGTTCGATTGGCAAAGCTCCCAGCCACAGCCAGGGAAAGAACACCTCAGAGTGTCATTGCTGACTCAGTCAACAGGAACTTATGTCCAGGAAGCAATATGCTTTCTCCTTGGTCTTATGGGGATTGTGTCCCCTTCTTCCATTTTGAGTCCTCTAGTATGCTCTGAGTATCTCATCTCTTAGATTAGATCTCCCCACAAATATTCCCATGGTAGTCAGAAACCTAGAGGGGATCATCAACCATGAAGGAAAGTGTGTCCTCCTGCAACTTTATTTTCCACCATGAACGTTACGTTTAGAGATAAGTTTCTACCCTTTGGCAGATTTGCATACAGCAGCCTCCTGCTGATTGCTGGATCTCTGCAGTGTTTATCAGTTTCTCACGAGAAGATTTACTCTGATCATAAACAGAGTAGGAGTTGACAAGTTAATCCCATGCAGGGTTCTGAGATGTAGGAATAATCAGAGCCTTCTCTGCATTGCTGCGTTGTCTCCACTAGAGGGCAGGCATAGAGTTTTCCAGGAGGTTCACATTCACCTGGTATCTAATCAAGGCCAGCTACATCATTCCTGACCTGTGCCTCAACCTTGTCATACTGATATTTCTCCAAAATGATGTCTTTGGACTGCTGGAAAAAATGCTGTTTTTTCTAATCCAGCACAGTGTGTTTTTTCCAGTTCAACTTCTAGCAGTTTTTAAAAGTTGAGAAAGAATCCTGCCCAGGACCTCTCTGACCCTTTTCCCTTGGGGAAACAGGGAATGAACTCAGCTGAAAGGTAAATGTCAATTATCTAGCTGAGTAGATCTGGTGGGGGCTCAAAAGCTGACATGGCAGGTCCCCACCAGGCTTGTGTCCCAGCTGCTTTCCTCCCCTAGGTTTGAAAACCTCCAGCAGAAACTGGAGCAGACCACAGACCAAGATGAGAGCTTCCTGCAGATGGAGCTGCTGAAGCAGATACACTGTGTCCCAGGGATGTCAGCCACCATTGAGCCCCATCCCCAGCAGCCAGGGCGTTCATGGGATGTGTTTCCTTCCTTAACTTTTGTTTACTAGGGATGAATAGGCCCTGATTTTTCATGCCAGTGGCATAGCAAAACTGTTTCTAAGTCATATTTATTTTATTACTGATTTTCCCTGACAGCACCTGTTAAGAAGCCTGAGAAGGCTGGAAGAAGCAAGAACACCTTGAAGGCATGACATTCTACACTCCAGGTTCAAGGCCTCCTCAGAAAATGCCACCTCTTTTCAGCTGTGAACTCACTAGTGAGGCAAATATCAACCTACTATCAGGCAATGCAGCCATAATCTGATCCACATCTGTTGGCTCACTATCCCCGGAGAAAATTTTGTGTCAGAAATAAGTCTAAGATACAGAGAACACAAGACAAATTACTAACAACCCTGACTCCATATGTGATGGGAAATCTGAAAGGAAGACTGTGTTTATGTCACACTGCCATCCAGACAGAACACACCAAAAGCACAAGAGTCTCTCTATTGCAGTGCTGAAGCTGACGCCATGTCATGGGCAAGTGTTGCTGAAGATAATTCACTACAGAGAATATGCCAGTTCCTCACCTCTTTTGCTCTTCCATAATGAGATTACAAAGAAAACTGTAATTTCCTTAATATTTTTGTTTTATATCTTGGGATATTTATGCTTTGGTTTTTGTTTTTCTTCATTTTCATTTAAGGTTTTGTTAACGTTTGTTATTACTTTTATTCTTGTCATTGTTTTAATAGTTTACTAAGGCTATACACTGTATATAATTATACTGTTTTGAAAGCCCCCATTGAGTAAAATGAATGTATTTTATGAATAAAATATAATTTCAAACTTTTCACTCTGAGATTCTTCTTTAGTCAGGTGAGTTTCACACTCCTGTAAACCCAGAACTCATAGGCTTGGATGTATCTCAGTAAGTTCCAGGAGGCTCGGGCTGCACAAGGATTTTCCATTCATGGGTTTCAGGGCTACACAGGGGGATGGCACCTTGGATGTTGACACCATAGCCTACTCCATGGATACCAACTACATAAGAGAAAAACTAGACATATTGTACCTTTGAGGTCATATATTTAGCTACCAGTAAAATGTGGTACACTGTACACACATTTTCACAAAATCATCATGTACACCAAATTAAGGGAAACAAAAATATATTGCTCCAGGCCTCTCAGGAAATTAGAATGTTCATTAAATTGTATAAAAGAAATCAGGAAATGAAAAGCAACATGCCTCTGTATTTCTTGAAATATAACATGAGTGATAACAGATCAGTAGAGATAATTTCCTGCGAGACATGTTGGGATATTTTCTGGTGTTTCCTTTGTACTTAGGGGTGTTTTACCACCACATACATGCAATTCCCATAGAGGCCAGGTGAGGGCAGAGTCCACCTGGAATTTAAGTTAAAGAGGTTTGTTAGCTGTCTGTCCTGTGGGTCTTCTGAGAAAGCAATAAATGCTCTTAATGGATGAGCCATCTCCACAGTCCCTGCAATTGACCCTTGTCCTCCCAGTCATGTGTGCTGTATTAGGTGGACTGGATCACTCCCAACCAAATCTGAAGTTTCTTGAAACTTGTAGGTATAGGCAGTCTTAGGCTGCCACACATCCATTCAGGGCTCTCATAGGTTCAATCCTGCCCCAGTATCACTGACTGTCAGAATGGAACAGATTTGCTAGATCTCTTCTAGGTTGACAACACCTATTAAGCCTCTCTGATGTAATGCAGAATTGAGAAGACCCTCCTGGGGGTGGAGGTGGGATGAGGAATCCCTCTCCATGGTCCAGATAAGCAATGTTGGGAGGAACCTCATGAATAGAGGAAGTGGATAGAGCTTACGTCAGGGCCACATGTCTCTGGTGTAGAGTGATTCTGGGCAAAACTAAAAAAGGAGAAGTGGTTGAAGCTGCTCTGTTACCACAGCAGATCTCAGATTATATTGAGAAAGTTCTTCCAGAGACTGATTTACTCTGGTGAAGCTCCTCTGGAATAGATCTGACTCCTGAGACTGAGAGTGAGGCAGAGATTTGATGTGTAAAGGAAGTAATTCCGTGTGCCTCCAGGCTGGAACAATCACTATCAAGGGCTAAAAGTACCTACTGTCTTCTGATCTTAATGTGGGCGGGTTTGTGTGTGTGTGTGTGTGTGTGTGTGTGTGTGTGTGTGTGTGTGTGTTACCAGGGCTTGGCCCACAGAAGCTAAGACATCTGATTTTTCATTCCTCACTTAAGCTAGAATCTCTCTATCCCATATAATTACTCATTTAATTAGATTACTGTGTGTTCCTTTTGAGAAATTTCAGACTTGTGTTATTTTACTTTCTGTCCAGTGATTCTGTGCAATTCATAACTGACGTAATGCTGTTGTGAGGCCCAAACTACTCTAAAAGTTCTATCCCTGTCTGGTGTATTGGTCAGGGTTCTATTGGGTAACAACTTATAGAATGCATTTCTATGTATACAGAAGGCTATTTTTTAGAATGACTTAGAGGCTGTGGTCCAGCTAATTGAACATTGGCTGGCTTGATGGCAAAGTCCAAGAATCCAGTAGTTGCTCAGTCCACAATGCTTGATGTCTCAGCCCATCAGTTGTATAGTCTGGAATCCCAAAGAAGATACTCCAATGTCAGTGAAGGAATGGACTTGCTAGCAAGGTGAGAGCAAGCAGCTAAAGAACAAAAGCTCCCTTCCTCCATTTCTGTATATGGGCTTCCAGCACAAGGCCTGGCTCAGATTACAGGTGAGGTTTGGGGGCTCAAAACATCTGAGTTAAAGGTGTTTCTTTCCTCATTAACATCCAGATTAATGTCTTCCAACCACAAAGAGCTGGATTCTATGTGGATCTTCTCTCTTCAAATTAAGCAAAAATACCTCACAGGTGTGCCCCTCCATTAATCTTAGTTAATTCCGGATGTAATAGTATTGACAACTAAAAATAGCTATCACAACTTCACCCCATGTCAACTTGACACACAGTTATATGTTTTTATATCATAATTAATTACTAAATGGAAAACAATAACCAGGTCATAATAATGCCTAAACATGATATAATTATTCCAAGTACAAGGCAAACACATTATGTATTAGACCAGCTCAAACTTATGCCTAGCATGATTTAACTATCCCTGTACAACTACAAACACAATAAAAAGTTAGACTAAGTGGCAATGTCCCTTCAGGGACATTTTTTAGTATCTCAAAGTTAAATATGATAAACATCAATATTCTCCCTTCTTTTGGAATGAATGTTTTTATTTATTTGTTTATTTTTGTTTTTACATCCTAACCAAAATTTCACCTCCATCCTCTCCTCGCAACCCTCCACCCACCTCCACTCTTCCTGATCCACATCCACTCCTCCTCCTCTTTCTTCTCTTCAGAAATGTGCAGGCCTCCTATGGATATCGGCCTGCCATGTCATATCAAGTTGTGGTGGGACTAGGCATGACTTCTTCTATTAAGGCTGGATGCAGCAATTCAGTAGGAGGAATGGGTCCCAAAAGCAGGTAATAGAGACAAGCCGTGCTCCCACTGTTAGGAGTCTCACAAGAAGACCAAGTTATAAAACTGTAAAGTATATACAGAGGGCCTAAGTCAGTCTCATGCATGCTCCCTGGTTGGTGGTTCAGGCTCTGAGTCACTAAGAGCCTACATTATTTAGTTCTGTGGCATGCTTTTGGGACTCCTGACCCCACTATCACCTACAAAAATTTAATTTTTTATTCACTAATTTAAATACATTGGTGTTTTGGCTTCATGAATGCCTGTGTGAGGGTGTCAAATCCTCTGGAACTGGAGTTACAAATAGTTGTGAGCTGCATTCAATTTTTTTCATTATTTTAAAAATTAATTATTAAAATAATTATTAATTATATGGAAATATGATCAGAATTTAAAATAATAACATATATCCATTTACTTATTTTGAGAGGGGGAAATACATACATACATACATACATACATACATACATACATACATACATACGATAGAGAGAGAGAATGAACATACAATACACACCATGCCATTTTGACATTCTGTTCATATGGAGGTCAATGAACAAATTAGGAGGAGTGAGCTCTTTTCTTCCACCCAACTAGGCATCTCACTGGCCCTTCCCTGGTACTTTTCATGATCAACCTGTGGCTTTCTGCCTTAGAGGGTTTTTTTTGTTTCTGAAAGTTAGAGAATATTTTAATATTAAAGTGCATTGGGAAAATTTGTGCAGAATTTTGTTTCAAATGAATGATACTCTTAATAACTTTTCACCTTAGGGGTAAGAATTCTTGATGGGATGAGGGTTGCTATGTGTCTAGCTTGAAGAAATTGCTTGTCCAGAGTAATTCATGGGAAAAGGCAAAAGTGAAGTTACTCTGCCATGCAGGTAAGTGAGTTCACTGGAAATAACCAGTGAAAAAGCACCAAGGAAGGTTCCAGGGTGAGTGATTGAAATGCCATGTTCCTTCTTGGCATTGTGCCTTTGAGAGTCTGTCCTATGTGCCCCGTGCACTGCTCAGGTCTAAGGCTATTAGTCATTAGTGCTCTGAGACCCCTGTGGACAGTTCAGGTTTCATCATTTAACCAGTTTCAGCAATCATCACGTACTTATCCAAATATAACATTCCTACATGGATCAAAATTTCTAAGGCACTTCAGAACTTAAGTAGCCTTTGTGGTTACTGTATGTTTTAGAATACTGATGTCTCAAAGACTTAGAGAAAAACATTCCACTTAGATGAAGTACCTTGTATATTTCAATCTCTAGATACTTTTAAAACAAGAATCACTGAAAAGTTGATACAAAATGACATGCACAAACATGATATACTGAGATTCATCTTTAAATTTATATAAAAGTTGCACTTCAGGATCAAATATGAACACAGTCATTAATTATACATAGACTTTTGCTTTATTTCATTCTTGATGGCATTCAGAATATGCTATCTCAAAACATGGGGCTTGACATAGGTAGTTATTTGAGTGGATGAATGAATGTGAGGAAGGACTCATATCTTCCCCTGAAACTGCTCATAAAACCTAGAAAGGATTTCCTGACAATTTCCTTAAGCAGGTCAGAGGCACCACATGTCCCTCCATGGAGGGAAGGTGCAGCCTCACATCTGAAGTCTGAGGAAGGCACACAGAGAGGACATGATCCCAAAGCCCTCACTATTGGCCATTCATCTGCTTGACTCCTATTGCTTTCATTTTGACACACGTTTCATAACATTCCACTTTCCATCAGCTCTAGAATACAATCTCAGGTCTACTACATGCTCTCAGAGGCACAGTGCTGGCCCTGAGCCATGGTGCATGTCCATGTCAATGTCATGCCGCCTGGGTAAAATGACTGGGCCCACCAGGAGTTGAGTATCAGGAAAGGCTCCCAAGGTGAGAAGGGTAGGGGTATTGGGAAACATGGGAGATACATAAAGGCATCATTTGTGGTATGGAAGGAACTCTGGTGAACATGAAGGCTGTAGCCCACTCCAAGGATCAGCACCATAAGAAAATCTAGAATAAGGGCCCATCTGTTCTTGGGCTATCTGCACCTTTGTCCCTCCACTTTGTAGAATTTGGGGACAGAGGCCTGATATGAGACCAGATGAGTGTTTGGAAGACTCCCTTTCTTTGGTAGCCTTGTTCAGGTCTCTAGCTGCCTGCAGGGTCAGTAATTCCTCTTGAGATGATCACCACAGCAGAATTGATGCCCTTTCACCATCTCCATGTGCTCCATGGGTCACTCTGACCTATGCCTGGGATGTTACTTCTAAACTAAAGAGTGTTCTGGGGCTTCTGGGTGTCACTTGGGACAGTTTTTGGCAGGAGTCTGTGAAACTTGTGGTGACTGCCATTTGGTTGAGGCAGGGGAACTCTTGGGGACTGATTAATCCTGCTTGCTTGCTCTTCCTGTTGAGACTTTAGGCACAAGTGAGATGTTGGTGTCAAAGACTTTGTTCTTGTTTTTTATGCTTGGTAGCCTGGCTAGGGGTGGCATAGACCAGGGAATGAGACCTGTTCAAAGACAGTGCAGGCATGTACAGGGGTAACAGCTGCTCTCATACTCTCATACGTAACAAACAGTTTGAGTGGGAGATACCTCTTTCCATCCCTTACCTGATAGCTGGAAGCTCATTAAGTTGGGTCCAAGAGGGACCTCTCCAAATGAGCCTGGTGCCTGGCTGGGTACACAGGGGTCCAGGATTCAGGGTTAGAGGCTCCCCAGGGAAAATGACAATGAGGTGGGGATGGATGGCAGCTGATGATGCTATGTTCACCTTCTCCCATCTCCCTTGTTCACTCAGTGGCTGAGCATCAATACTATATGCTTTTATGATTAAGTAATTTGACTGATTACGTGAAGTCAAAATGTTGCTATTAATGTACATTTAAAGTACCTGACTCTTTAAATTGTAAATTAGAATATATACTTAATATTATGTGAAAATATGCGCATTTAAGGATTACTTCTTAAGCACAGGATATTCTATGTAATGACAATTAATTCTGGATGTAAACAATCTTGAAAAAATTATCTCATGTCTAAGCAATTTTTGGGTTTTTTTTCTACCTTAGGAAGACTTGTGCTGTGAAAGTTTGTACTAGGTGAGGGTTCATGCTTTTCTTTTGGTAATCTCTGTTTTCTTGTGGAGTCCGTAAAAAGGAACCTAAGATGGGTAGAAACAAATGATAAGACTCTCCTCTTTTTAAAAAAAGTACTCTCCTCTCAAAAACATCTTCTATTAGCCCCACCATAGTCTGTTTTATTATGCCTTCTAAGTATATCTTGGAGATTTGATAATTTGAATGCAAATAAGCCCCATAAGCTCATAGGGATTGGCACTATTAGGAGGTGTGGCTTTGTTGGAGAGAGTGTGGCCTTGTTGGAGGATTATGTTACAGTGGGGGAGGGTTGAGATCTCTTATGCTCATTCAATGCCTAGTGTCTCAGAGCACTTTTTGCTGCCTGTGGATCAAAATGTAGCTTATTCTCCACATTTTTCTCCTTCTCCAGCACCATGTCTGCCTGCATGCCTCCATGCCCTGCCATGATCATAATGAACTAAACCTCTGAAACTGTAAGCCACCTGATTAAATGTTTTCTTTTATAATTGTTGCTGTGGTCATTGTGTCCCTTCACAGCAATGAAACCCTAAATAAGAGGGTAGGTATCCAACATAATCACAGATAATGGATTCAAGAAAGAATTCTACTTCTGGATGACCCTTTGAGCATGGACTTTGGTGTAAACCAGCTCTGCTGCAGAATACTTTGTAAGGGTTTGTACATTTAGGTGTATTTGTTACAAATGCTTTTAGACCTGTATCATCTTTATAGACACCACTGTAGAGCAAGCCAAGGTCAATCAATTCACCATGCTAAGTAGGAATCTGGGACAGCCATGTGTCATGCAGTGGGTAAGAGCTGATCTGTTGTTCTACACTGAGTAGCAGCATGCAGAGTCAGAAATACCTTTCTCTTGTGTTCTGCCTTTTTGCCTCCTATTAGTTCAGACATGACCTTTCACCCATTTAACTAGAACTTTCCCAACAGCCCACCCAAGCTATCCCCTTCCCATGCTACTCACCCTGGTTACCTTGGTGTCTTCAAAGCCTAGTATAATAAATGTTTCCTAAGTCTACACAGAAGCCTAGTGTAATAAATGTTTCCTAAGTCTACACAGAAACATAAACAGGTACATGCAGGAATAAACAACTCGACTTCTAGGCAACTGAAAGATGTTTTAGACAGAGACAGTAGTGGCCACTACCATCACGGAGAATGATATCTCATGACTTATATATATTGAAGACTGGATTATTCAGGGGAGAAAAAATTAAAAAAATAAGACTAATATTAAAGTATTGAAATGATACACAGTTATAGAAAAAAGTGTTGAGGGAAGTTTTGATATTCATTTCTAGATACTGAGAGCAAAGATTATTTCTCATGTTTCTGTTTTTTGAAAGTTACATTTTACATATTTTCTAATAAGGCAAAACAGTGTCTCTGTTGTGAATTAAAAAGTTATGCCTTTCAAACAAACATAACAGGCACTCAGAGTTGAAGGTAGAAAAGAGCTAACACAGCAAGGTGGCCACTCGGAAAGTTCTGCTGCCTCCTTGGCTGCTGTCTGGGAGTTGGGATTTCAGTTTATCTTTATATTTATACACACATGTATATGCAGTTAGATATGGTTGTACATATTATGTATACCATATACTTATAAAAACATGCACATAACTATATCCATAGCTCTGCATACAACATGCATAACATACATACCTGTACCACAAAGGTTGTTTGTTTCTTTTTATTTTTTGTTATGCCAAATTATTCTACATGGAATTAATTTAATGTATATTTCTATGTGTGTGTGTGTGTGTGTGTATGTATGTGTGTGTGTGTGTGCATGCGTGCATGTGTGTGTGTGTGTGTATGTGTGTATGTGTGTGTGTGTGTGCATGCAATGGTGTAGACAAATTCATGTTTCTAAATGTATGAATGTGGGCACATATATGTGAGTATAGTGTGGGAACAAACATGTGTGTATTGTGGCACCACACTGATGGTGCCCTCATCCTTTATGATGAGCTAGTGGCACTATTACTGTGGGGTGGGGCATGCTTGATCATACTTCATTCTGTGCATGGAACTTCCATGCTTCCAGAATAATGATGTTGTCTAAGATGTTGCTAACAATGTGTAGATGTTTCAGGATCTTTCTTAGATGGATATCTATAATCTATGCCACATGTTAAGTCCTTCAGATAACATTTGACACAAAGCCCGTGTAAGTTTTCAGTTTCTCCTTCCTCTTCCACTGCACTTTCAGATTATAGTAAAGCACCACCATCATGTAAAACTAAAAACACTTACTGGGTATCCAGAACATGGTCAAGACCAGGAAATTGTGGGTTCCCAGGATACAATGATGTTGACAGGAAGACTTCCAGGTGGGATGCTCCTACTGCAACTGTTACCACAGGCCTCCAGGCTGAGACAGCAAAGAGGCATCCCTGCTGGGCAACTGTATAACTTCTCTTCTTCCAGATTCTGCTGCTGCAGACAGAAAAAGGATTTCAAGCTCTGTGATTAGATAGCTGGTTTAATTGAGGCCACCCTCCCTAAACCCTGTTTGGCTTTGAGAATAGCATAATGCTTACACTGCATCTAGAAATAACAGGAAGAAATTCCCACGAGTTTTTCTTTTATAACTGAGATTTTATTGGTTGAGGACCAGTAGAGGAACATGTTAATTCAGTTTTGTTTTCTTTCTTTTTGCATGCCACAATTCTTAAGTGTAGGATTCCATCCTCATAAGATAGAGGAATGGAACACTGTGATACCTTGATTAACTCCTCAGATCTCTAAGATGCCTCCTTCCCACTACCCTTAAATGTCATGTTAGGGCAAGAAAAAAGCATCCATGGTAAAAATAAATAAATAAATAAAAAGGAAATCCAACACTAAGGAGACTGAGTTAGAAGCATTGCAGGAAATCTGAGGCCAGCCTTGAGAGATAAACTGTCAGGGAAGAAGAGAGGCATGAAGGCAAAGGACAATGGGAGATTGGGAAGGCGTTTGCTCAAAGTGGAATATGTCCATTGTTTTCTACTACTAATCTCCACTTGCATTTGTTAGAAAAGGTGACAACAGCTGAAGCAGAGTAAGAACCTGTCCCAGGATTCCACTTTCCAAAATGGGACAGGATGAACTGCTGTTACACTGCTATCCAGTGAGTGACAGCCTCAGAAGTCATCAACTACCATGATGAGAGGAGGTAGGGACAGCCTCATGGCTTTCTGCTTTCTGGTCAATCCCACTTCAAGTTGTGTTTAATGATGGTGAAGGGACAGGATGGAGGGCAAATTTCAAACAGCTCTGCTCCCCAAGCCCCAGGTACTGCAGGTGGAACAATACAAGCCTCATGATAAGAGAATCTTGATGATAAACTGAGCATCAGAAATGATAGACCAGTATTTGAACTGTGTACATATGGCCTGAGTCTGCCCCATCTGCAATGACCTTCCTCTTCTCAGCAGTGAACTTCTGTAGTAGAAGAGGATGATTGGATGGGAAGCTGTCCCCAAGCAATGATGATAACTGTGACCTTCAGGCACCTTCCTTAATTACCAGTCCAAAAACATCTGCATAGTTTGACCACCTTTGTGCTTCCATGAGCAGAGTGAGGCCTGGCCTCTGTGACTTTCCATAAGGAATCATTGTCATGGTTACATGTGTGCCCTTGACAGGTTGGCAGCTCACTCTATTAAAGTGGCCTGTGATTCACAACAATAATAATGTGAGCAGGAATCAATTTCTAGTAATTCAGTGCAGACATTCTTTGTGGGAAGAACTGATCACACATCAGTGAGTGGACATGACAAGGAGCTTTCTTGAAAGAGATCACTAAGGCATGGTTCATTGTTCCAAGGGTTTTCAAGGCAGAAGACAAATGACATTTTGAGAAATGTTTCCATAGCAAGGACGAGAGAAACACCCTCAGATTGCATACCATGAATGGCATACAGGAGGGGACACCATGCCCACACTGCACAAGAGGCCCCATGAAGATCTGTACAACCTTCATGTGCCTAACAAGGCAGCCTTAGATCAATGGTGGATGAGCCTCTGCTGTTATGTTAACTGCCTGTGATATGCCTTCATGGGAGCAGATCACAGAAGGAAGGAAAGGCAGCAGGGACCTTGTTGGGACTCTATTTTGTTATCTCTACTCAGAAGCAACAATTTTCCACATGAGCTCAGGGTGATCTTTACCATGGCCAGAGTCACCAAAGCAACAGCAAGGACTCTCCCAAGACCACTGTCTCCTCCCTACTTCACCTTTCTATTTGTGTAATATGTAGTTTATTTCATCTGTACTCTGTGCTGTGTGTTGGTGTCTGTGCCCACTTCCCTTGGAAAGTGTCAATGTTCCTCAGAAAATACTTGAGATATAAGAGAAGGGCTGTAATACTGTCCTCTATCAATATCCAAATGTTATTTTTTTCAGAAAGGCTGAGCATAATCCAAGGCTAATTACAAATTACAAAGTAGCTTCAGACAAACCTGGACTCAAAAGTATCCACTGCTTCAATCTTAAAGGGAAACAGGTACCAGACAGTCCCAGAATATCAATGTAAACAGGCTTAACTCTAACACAAAAACTGCCTGTATACCACCATACCCTGAAAGTAGCCTAGGCCAACATGGCCCCTGAAAAAGCACATGCTAAGTACCTAAAGTGAAAGTAGACCAGGATTAACCATTAAACCAAGTCGTCAAGACAAAAGTATTCCAAGGCATGAGGATGAACCTGATGAAGACCAGGAATAAAGCCTAAATTAGCAATGGCTTTCTCTCATCCACAAAGGCCAGAGACCAACCCTAAGAATAAAATTGCCAAACCCTGACCTAAAAGAGGTCTGCACCAAAACCTGAAGCTGAATAAGCTCTGACGCAGAGGAAAAACAGAGTTATCCCCGGGCCAGTCCATTAAATGGAAGAGCCAAGGCCAAAGGAGAAGGAAAAGTAACAAAATGAAATGCAACAAAAAGAAAAGAAAAGAATAGCCATGCCTAACCTTGATCCCGAAGAAGGCTGGCCCCAACCAAAAGGGAAATTAGTACTACCCTATCCCTCAGAAGAAAAAGACCTGGCTAGAAGAAAGAAAAGGAGACTATCCGTGCCTCAAATTTACCTGGACTGAAGCCAGGGCCCTCACCAAGATGAGAAGTTGGCCTCAGCATAATTCTGACCCTGAAAACTGAGCCAAACTAAGAAAGGCTGCGGGCCCAGACCAATCACTAAATGAGAGGCCGGGACACAGCACGAAAAGGGAACACAAGGGCCTAACACTTACCCTGACAAAAGCCTGAGACAAAACAAGGAGAGAAGAAGACCTGGGACATTCTCTTAAATGAAAGAAGCCAAGAACAAAGCAAGAAAAAAAAGACTGTCTGTCTATAATCCTTACCCTGATGAAGTATGGGCCTAAGCAAGAAGAAATGTGGACCACATCATAACCTTAAGGCTGAAAAAGACCAGGCTCAAACCAAGAAAATTAGTGGGCCTGAGTCCAGTCCTCGCTATGAATATGTCTGGGCCCTAATAAAGAACAGAAGTGGGACTGGGCCATCCCCTTAAAGAAAGAACACCCAGAGAAAACCAAGAAAACATCTATGCCCAGCTCTAATCTTTATTCTGAAAACACCAAGGACCAAATAAAGAAGGAGGTCTGGGGCAAATATTGACTGGGTAGAATTCAGAGCTCACACAAAGCTCATAGAACAAACAAAAATCAAAGTGGAAATGTTACAGGAAAACCACAGACCTTGATGAAGAGAAACCACAAACCCTAAAATCAAGGGAGCTCCTGCCAAACCAATGAGAGATATGTGGCCAGACTTAATGTTGACAGTAGGAAGAGCAGTTTGAAGAGACAATTTAAATGGAGCCTGCTCCAACCACAATGAAGAACTCTTCCTAGACCAAACACTGATATCAAGTAGCCAAGGACCAAGACCTGTGTGAAAGGAGTCCAGGCAATCCAAGAAGAGAAACATGCCTGACCATAGACTGCTTTCAGTGGAGACCTGCAGCCTACTGAGCAAGAATGAAGCCCAGAAGCCCTGAACTTTAAGGATGTATGGGCAGAATATTTTCTAATTCATCCAACACCCTAACCAAAAGGGAGCCAGAAATACCATTTTCTCAATGGAGCCAATAGCTGACTTACAGATTAAAGTAAATGGATATCATTAACATATTTGGTAGTCAGAGGGAACTCTGATCCCAGATCTTGATATTTTAGAGTCAATCAAGGCCTCAAAAGGGACACATGGAAGAATGTTTGTTGAAAATCTTAGACTCTCAAACTTCACATACAGATATAAGTTGATATCTTGAGTACCAACTGTGTGGAACACATACATTTCATTTACAAGACATATCATCCTCAATACATGCACACCAGGATGTGCTACTCACCATATGATCCAAGCTCTCATCTGAGTAACCAATGAATATGCACAGAGCATAATACAAATGGTGTTATACTGCACACTGTTGTAGCCTGATAAAACTCCAAATCTTGATTTCAACTGATATTTTTAGGAACAAACAAGTCTCAAAAGTAACACCCGTTCATGATAAAGTTCTTGGAGAGATCAGGAACACAAGGAACATACCTAAAACTAATAAAGGCAGTTTACAACAAGCCAACAACCAACATATAATTAAATGAAGAGAAACTCTAAGCGACTCCAATAAAATCAAGAACAAGACAAGGCTGTCCACTCTCCCCATATCTACTCAATATAGTACTCAAAGTCCTAGCTAGAGCAAAAAGACAACAAAAGGAGAGCAAGGGAATACAAATTGGAAAGGAAGAAGTCAAACTTTTTCTATTTCCAGGTGATATGATAGTCTACATAAGTGACCCCAAAAACTCTAACAGGCAACACCTACAGCTGATAAACCCCTTCAGTAATGTGGCAGGATACAAGATTAACTCAAAAAAACCAGTAGCTCTCCTATATACAAATGATAAATGGGCTGAAAAAGAAATCAGAGAAACATCACCTTTACAATAGCCACAAATAATATAAAACACCTTGGGTTAACTCTAACTAAGCAAGTGAAAGATCTGTATGACAAGAACTTTAAGTATCTGTAGAAAGAAAATGAAGAAGATATCACAAAATGGACAAATCTCCCATGCTCATGGATAGGTATTATTAACATAGTAAAATGGCAATCTTACCAAAAGCAATCTACAGATTCAATGTAATCCCCCTCAAAATCCCAACACAATTCTTCACAGACCTGGAAAGAACAATACTCAACTTCATATACAAAAACAAATAACCCAGAATAGCTTAAACAATCCTGCACAATAAAGCAACCACTGGAGGCAACGCCATCCCTGACCTCAAGTTTTACTTTGGAGCTACAGTAATAAAAACAACTTAGCATTGGCATAAAACTGACATGTGGACCAATCAATTGAATTGAAGACCCTGACATTAATCTGCATACCTATGAACACCTGATTTTTGACAAAGAAGCCAAACCTATACAATGGAAAAAAGAAATTGTGCTGGCCTAACTGGATGTCAACATGTAGAAGGCTGCAAATAGATCCATATCTGTCACCGTGCACAAAACTCAAGTCCAAGTGGATCAAAGACCTCAACATAAATCCAGTTACATTGAACCTGATAGAAGGGAAAGTAGAAGTAGTCTTGAATGCATTGGCACAGGAGACCACTTCCTAAATATAACACCAGTAGCACAGACACTGAGAGCAGCAATTAATAAATGGGACTTCCTGAAACTGAGATGCTTCTGTAAGGCAAAAGACACGGTCAATAAGACAAATGAGAGCCTACAGAATGGGAAAAGATCTTCACCAACCCCACATCTGACAGAGGACTGATCTAAAATATATGTAAAGAACTCAGGAAACTAGACATCAAAATACTGAACAATCAAATTAAAAATGGGGTGCAGATCTAAACAGAGAATTCTCAATAGAAGAATCTCAAATGGCCAAAAGACAGTTAAGGAAATGTTCAACATCCTTAGCCATCAGGAAATCAAAATGACCCTGAGATATCACCTTATACCTGTCAGAATGGCTAAGATAAAAACACTGATAAAAGCTTATGTTGGAGAGAATGCGGAGCAAGGGTAACACTCTTCCACTGTTGGTGGGAATGCAAACTTGTACAGCCACTTTGGAAATCAGTATGGAGGTTTCTCAGAAAACTGGGAATCAATCTACCTCAAGAACCAGATGTACCACTCTTAGACATATACCCAAGGAATGCTCAGTCACACTACAAGGATACATGCTCAACTATGTTCATATCAGCATTATTTGTAATATCCAGAACCTGGAAACAACCTAGAAGACCCTCAGCTGAAGAGAAAGTCTGGTACATATACACAATGGAATAATATGGAGCAGTAACAGACAATGACATCATGAAGCTTTCAGGCAAATGGATAGAACTAGAAAATGTCATCCTGAGTGATGTAACACAGACTCAGAAGGACAAACATGATATGTACTCACTCATAAGTGGATACTAGATGCAAAGCAAAGGATAACCAGACTACAACCCACAGCTCCAGAGAAGCTAGGTAACAAGGTGGACCCTAAGAGGGACACATGGATCACCCTGGGAGGGGAAATAGATGAGATCTCCATGAGTAAACTGGGGAGGAGGGGGGCGATGGAGGGTAGGGGGTTGGGGATGAGAAAATAAGGAAACAGGATGGTCGATCTGGAACAGGGACATAGTGGAAGAGCAATGAGATACCATGATAGAGGGAGAAATCATGGGGATAGGGTGTAACTGGGGGCTAGGGAAGTTCCCAGGACTCCATCAGGATGCCCTAAGCTTAGATGACTAGCAGTAGTGGAGAGGGTGTCTGAACTGTCTTAGTCCAGGAATCAGATTGGTGAACACCCTGTCATCATAGAGCCTTCATCCAGTAACTGATGGAAGCAGATCCAGAGATCCACAGCCGAACACCAGGCCAAACTCTGGGAGTCCAGTCAAAGAGAGAGAAGAGGATTCTATGAGTAAGGGGGGGTCAAGATCATGATGGGGAAACCTACAGAGACAACCAAATCAAACTAGAGGGAACTCATGAACTTTAGACCAACAGCCATGGAGCCTCTGTGGGACTGGACTAGGCCCTCTGCATAATCAAGGCAGTTGTTTAGCTTGATCTGCTTACGGAGCTCCCTGGCAGTAGTATCAGGACCCATCCCTGGTGCATGGGCTGGTTTTTGGAGCTCACTACCTATGGTGGTACACCTTGCACAGCCTTGATGCAGAGGGAGGGGCTTGGATTTGCCTCTACTGAATGGACCAGTCTCTGCCGACTCCCCATGAGAGGCCTTACCTTGTTGGAGGAGGGAGTATGGGGTGGGTTGAAGGGGGAAATGCTGGAAAGGCAAGAGGAGGGAAGAGAGGGGACCTGTGGTTGTTATATAAAATGAAAAAAATTCTTAATAAAAAAAGAAAGAAAAATATATGTATGAGAGAAGCAGTACATTATGGCCAACTCACTGGGCATGATGGAGCTGTGCTTACAGAAGAGATGAAAATTAAATGGTTGCTTCATCAGGGACTTCAGGACCGGTGTGTGGCTTTCCAGCCTTTGCAGAGCTCCATGGAAGAAAGTGATCTTGTGGAAACAATTAACAGTTTAAGGAAAGGGTGAAGTGTTGTATAACAATTTTCCTTATTATGACATGATATTCTGTAGATGTAACCAACCGTCTTATAAATAAGAAACACAGAACCAATGCAAAGAAGAAAGCCAAGAGGTCAGAGCTAAGAGCTAAAACCTTACCCTTCCTCCTGCAGTGGTCCTACCTCTCCGAAGGAGACGCTACTTCCTGTTTAAAGTCTTTATATAGTCTCTGTTCTGCCTTCTCATTGGTTGTAAACCCAACCACAGGACTGCCTCATCACGGTCTGTCTGTATAGACCTCCAGGTGTTCTGTGGTTAGTATTGAGATTAAAGGCATGTGTATCCAATGCTGGCTGTATTCCTGAACATACAGAGACTTACCTAGCTTTGTCTACCAAGTGCTGTGATCACAAGCGTACACCACCACTGCCCTGCTTTCCTATGGCTTGCTAATAGCTCTGACCCCCAGGCAACTTTATTTATTAACATACAATTAACATTTTGGTACAAAAGAAAAATATCACCATATTTCCCCCTTTTTATTTTAATAAAAAGAAAAAAGGAAAACACTTATAACTAACATAAGAAAAACTATATACAGAAGTACAATAACTATATACAATATATACAAGTAATAAATACCTAAACAATGTCTAGTCTATTTGTATTTAACAAA
>CABHPH010162930.1:0-45927 GCA_902168325.1 Peromyscus nudipes | reverse complement strand
CAAATTGTGTCACAACTTTTGACATTTTTTTCTATTACTTAAATCAGTTTTTTTTATTTCTTTTTGAATCTCTTTGGTGGTATATATCATTTAAGATGTATTTACTAACATTTTATATATATTAGTGTTTTTTTTCCTGTGTGCATATAAGTGTACTGCGCTTATGCCTTGTGTCTGAAGAGGCCAGAAGAAGGCATAAGATCACATGGACCTGGTGCTAAAGATGGCTATAAGCCTCCCAGAAGATGTTGGGAATCAAACCAGGATCCTCCTTAGGAACAGGCAGTGCTCTTAGCCTCTGACCTGATATAGATAACTTAGCAGTGAAAAGTTAAATTTCTAAATACACGAAGGTATTTTCTTATTATGTTTTTATGGTTTAAGGTTTTCAAGTTGTCTTCAAAGAATATCTTGAATGAGATACCAACTTCTGGCATAGATTAAGAAGGTTTTCATGGCTAGCATTTGATCTATCTTCTGAATCTTTCCTTGCTCCCGATAACTATGTACATTATAACGCTGTTAGTTGCACAGATTCATCTATGTCAATTAGGTCAAGTGAATTGATATTTTCTCTCATTTTACATATAGTTTTTTATAATATATATTATAACATTTAAATTTGAATATAGATTATAATATGTAATATATTAATATTATAAATATATTTAAATTTTATATATTCTCTATATTTTTATATATAGAATATATATATATATATTACATACTCATATTGATCAATTTGTCGGCTTCTCCAATAAGTTATCAAAAGGTAAGAGATAGTCTGGTCACCCATATTGGACCTTTGTTTAGTTTTCCCCCTTTCTTATTTTTTAAGTCATCCACTTAAATGATCTAGTATAAGTTAGGTTTATTATAATATTCTGCATATTAGATCATTGTGGTTGCTTTACCTTCTTAGTCAACTGATGTCCTTGCAATACATTTCTGAACGTCTTGTTTTTAAATACGACAGTTCTAGTTACATGTTGTCTGGAATTAAGACAAACATGCCTGGTTTTTGCTTGTGTTTTCCATTTTCTATCTTTTTTCTTTGTTTTCCATTCTCCTAGGTTTTCATTATAAAATTAATGTTTTATAAAGAACATATAATTTGACATTATTTTTATTCACTCACACAACTTTTCTATGTATAAGGACTACTTAGTATTTTACCATTTAATATAATTGCTGATCTAATTGTTTTATGAGTACCATGATTTTCCTTCGTCATTGTCTTTTTTAAATATAAAATTTTTATTTATACTGTGAGAATTTCAGAGATGTATAAAATGTATTTTAATCATTTTCACCACTGATTTCTCCCTCCAAATTCTCCACATGTCCCTTGCAGTTTCATGTCCTTGTTTTGTTTGTTTGTTTGTTTGTTTGTTTTTCCTTTACCTTTTTTCCCCTTGAGACAGAGTTTCTTTGTGTAGCCCTAGCTATCCTGGAACTCACTCCGAAAACCAGGCTGGAATTGAACTCAGAGGAATTCCTTCATCTGTCTCCTGAGTGCTGGGATCACCGGCATACACCACCACTGCCTGGCTAATTTTTCTTTTTACTTAACTCACTCTAAGTGGTGATGTACTTATACACATGGGTGTGAGACTATCATTGTGAGTATGATCAACCTATTAAGGACTACAACTCTAAAAAAATTGATATTTTCTCCTCTATCAGTCAGGAACTCCCAATAACCCTTCAGGTAGTAGTAAGAGGCTGTGTGTCCCTCCCCTGTTCATACCTACATGATGACTAGCTTGATCTTCTACAGGTTTTGTACGAGCAATCCCATTTGTTGTGAATTCTGTCCTGTCCAGGAGATACTATTTGGCCTCCATCCTCCATAACCTCTGGCTTCTACCATCTTTCCATATCCTCTTTCATGATGATTCCCGAACCTTTGGTCAAAAGTATGATATATATGCACCCATAATGACTTATGATTCCACAGAAACTTACTTCTATACTTTGACAAGTTGCAACTGCCATCCACTGTACAAAGCTTCTCTGATAAGAACTAGGAGCTGCATTAATTTATGGGAATAGAGAGATAAGTATTGAGAGGCAGTTGATACTGTGTTAGCAAAATCATAGTAATAGGTTCCCACCTAGGCCATATGAGCTCATTAGTCACTAGTTCTCCACGAAAATTACAGTACTAGACACGAGTTTTCTCTTGTGGTGCAGGCTTAGATTCACTTAGAAATTTATTTGTTACCCTCGCAGCATATGTGCTGATACTGTACCCCTGGGCAAACATTTCCAGCATGGTCATTATTAGAGGTCTAAGTATTCACAGCTGGGTAAGACTGTCAATTAGAGTTTTGATCCTAGCAGCAGGTACAGCACCTTATTATATTATGAAATCTAGCCAGCAAGAAGGAAGCTTCCAATTCAGTATCAGCTTGATTTTTTTTCTAGTTCTGTGACTAGTGTGTGATAACCTCAGAAATGAGTACTTGCCACCAGGTTCTATTGGGCCACCAAGAAGAGTGACATTAAGTTGTGATGTTTGGGGGTCTTTAGGACCCTTGTGACCAACAACTCTAGGGTGAGAGATGTCCCAGAGCTGGTGTAATTCTTTTCAGTTAGTGATCGATGGCTTCTAAGAGGAAATTTCCCACTACCCTAATCTGTATCTTATTCTTGAAATGCTCCACTTCTCTCTTATAGCTTTCTTTCTTTTTACATTTTAAATTTTCTTTTAGTTTTCTGTGGGATTCTTCTATCAAATTTCAGTCCTGTACCTTACTGTACCATCCTTTATTTCAATTAACATTCACTAGTGTGGACCTAGTCTTTATCTATTTCAGAATGTATAGTATAATATGAAAGGTTCTTATAAGCTTTAGGAATTTTTGTCCTGAACAGTGTACTAACTAACTCTTAGGCCAGAGTTGCCTCACAGAAATTTATGAAGTACTAATTCTCTGTCCTTCCTGATGTCTTGTTCTGAAAATTCCAGCAATTTCCACTGCTGAACCATCCAGGAGGCCTCACTAGTCAGTGGGAGCCCAGAACTGTGCTTAAATCCTGGCTCTCTGAGGCATGATCATAAAACTCTACCCATCAGAGCTCTGGGAAACCATGGAGCTCTCCTTATGAGCATCCCTTCTCTCAGTCAAAATCATCTTCTCTTACCTGATGTCCACTGCCTACAATAGCTGTTTCCTCTCTGCCTTCAAATTCTAGTATTTTATATATTCAAAAAAGAAGTCAGGCACAAAATTTTCACATATGGCCAGAGGTTGTATGTCTAGTCTGAATGTCACATTTTGAGAAAAGACTGCTAACGATAGTCAGAATGACCATAGGTGGTACAGAACTGATGTTCTACACTTATAAGTACCTATCAATGAATGGTGTTTGTGTGAGGGGACACAGTAAAAGACATGCTATTTCCAACAGGCTTTTCCTGTGCCTTCAATTTTCATAGATTCCCATAATTGAAGAACACATTATCATTAGAATCACTTGAGCTTGACAGAGCACAGTTTGATTCACTTCTGCATCATTTCAGTTACATAGTTATTTAATTTTAGACTTCAATTTTATCCATAAGTGTGAAATATATATATAAATAACACAAATATCATGCCTTCCTTTGAATACTCTTGTGGGGTATTATGAGGTTTAAAGCTTAGAATAGTCTAAGAATTCACTAGTACTATCTCTCATCAGTGTCATAGACAGCAACATTGCCATTTTGTCCACCTCATCATTAAGACATTCTTCATATGTTTTGCCTTTAGTAGATAGTAATTATTCTAAAAATATATTTCTACAAGCTTTAAAGTAAATCCCTTGAGAAGAACAAGAATTTACTTAATCCATTGACTAAGTGCATAAGTGATTGTCATATACCCTAAAATCCAAGTCTATAAGTCCCATATCGTGGTGTTCATAGACTAAAGGTCTCTATTACCTAGGAATGAATAGTCTTTTGAAGCATTTAAAAAATATAAACTCGTGGCACCATTGGGTTATGACTTTTTAGTTATTGCTTAAAATCATGTTTAGAAAGAGATTCAAGTCTGAATTTGACTTACAGATCAGTTTAAATGAAGACCAGGTTAGTGAAAACTTTCTTGTTTTTCCCTGATGATTCTGTATGAAATATAAGAGAAAACTGAGCTTTGCCCATCCATTAAAATAGGAATCCTAACTTTACAAGCAGATAATGAAATTCTATTTCCAGATTTCTGGGTGAATAATTAATTCATTGTTGTACTCAACAGCCAAAATAGTGACAAGTTAAAGTGTTATTCATCAAGGACAAGAAAGGAGAGCATGCTCATACATATCTATCACATTGACCAACTGGGAAAAAAAAGGACAGACACCAGGGGTCTTTATAGGCCCTGATAGTTCCTGTATAAAATTCTGTTCACTTACATATTGAAATAGAAATTCTTGGAACAGTTCTTTTATCTTGTCAGGTCCTTTTGGAGGACTTACCGTTCACACCAGCACAATGTGAGCAATATTTGCAAGGAATTGCTAAGTAATGAAAATTCACCCTGCAGTGCCAACCTGAAATGAAAGAATCCTGTCAGCACAATTCCCATCAGATGGTCTTGAGATAAAGAATTTGGGCTTTTCACTTCATTTAATGAAAACCCCGGGTAATCAATCTTGTAGTATAATGGAACTTCTATACTGTGTAAGTAAATTATGGATAGAGTGATATGCTCAGGAGGTGACCTACATGTTATATTCAAAAGCAAAATTAATCATGGTATCCAACTTTGAACTAAATTTTGCTCTTTGGCTGAAAATTCAAGAAATGGGTTTGATCAAGTGCTAAAGACATACATGCCTGAACAACGCAATGTATTTTATTCCAAATGTGTTACTGCTTGTGTATGTTAGTCCTCTAGTTTATAGTTTTTCTTAAAGTTAGAGATGAAATGTGGAACAGTTTGATTTTTTTTTTAATCAGGAGAGACTTTTAATTTATATGTGCTACTGTTTTACCTGTATGTATGTCTGTGCGGCACATGAGTGCATCGCCCACAGAGGCCAGAAGAGGGCGTTGAATCTCCTGGAACTGGAGATACAGATAGTTGTGAGCCAGCATGTGGTACTGAGAATCCGGATGACAATCAGGGCTCTTAACCACTGAGCCATTTTTCCAGCCCCAGATGCTTATGCCTGACATTTCTTTCTTTCTTTTTTTAATCTCATCTTTTTTTTTAAATAAGAAAATGTTTTTCATTCACTTTACCACTTTACACACCAATCAAAGATCCCTCTCTTTCCTCCTCCTGCCCCCCCCAGCCTCCCCCTCCCAACCTACCTCCTACCCCCCCACAAGAAAGCAAGGGCCTCCCATGGGGAGGCTCATCCAATAGAGGCAAGTCCAAGACCTTCCTTAATGTATACTTTTCGATGAGATGATGACCTTTGAAACTAAAAAGACAAGTATTCTAACATGAGTTTATATATTTATTTCCTTTGTGGGTATGCAAGGTTTATGTAATGTAGCCTTTATTATTTCAGTCTCCATTATCATATATAAAATGGAACTAGAGTGTGCCAGCAGAGTTACTTTGATAAACCAGTAAAGTAATTAAGAAGGAATGGTGTGCTGTGCTTACTTAACAAAAAGTGTTGCTGTTGCTGATGGTGACCATTTAGATGTGTGGATTTTACATAAGTTATTTAATATTCTGGCTTTTCAGTCTTTCACATGGAAAAATTATACCTACCTCTGTAATATTGTGGAGGTTAAATGGTTGTACACAGTGTGGGGAATGAAGTATTTATCTCATTATAGTTGTTCTTTGAATTTCATCTGAAATGAAAATGTGAGACAGTGTGGGAAATGGCAGCTTTCAAGCTTTCTTGCCAGGATTTCAATATGAGCTCTGAAAGCAACTTAACCTTGTTGGGCTTACATTTGTAAGTTTTATATTTTACCAATATCTTCTGCCAAACAAGGTGCTGCTGAGGATCCAATAGCACAATCCCATGTGTTCAAGACACATTCTGGCACATAGTAAATTCACAATAAATGTTTTGAATTTCTGGTGTCTGTGGATAAGTTTTCTTTTTTTAAAGAAAAGAAAATTATAAAAATTTATATAGCATTCATATTCACAGTGCCAGAAAGTACCAGGTGCTAATATGATATATCTTTCTGAAACTAGAATGTATTTCAATTACCTTTTGTAGGGAATCTCGTATTGAGAAAGCTTTTTCCTCTTGCTCATCCTTCTTTTCCCTCTCCTCCTCCCTATATCCTTTCTGTAACCCTACCTATCCAGAAACTTAAAATAAGGCAGTCATGTTTGCCCTGTGATTTGGATTTCCTAGGTTTGAATATTCTGAATTCCTGAAATCCTTGCTTAGCTTCACAGCTTTTCTGTATCATGGTTTTTCTCTTCTGTAAAATACAGGTAATGTTTTCTTTGAAGGTTTCTTGCAGCTGGGGCAAAGAAGTCAGAATGCTGCCTTGCCTCAGGCTTCTGCACAGTAAGTACTCATTTCACTGAATAGCAAATTCCTACAATCATATTTTCTTAAACCATAGGGGTAAGATTGGATTTGCTAAGCCACTTTACCCATTCCCTTTCCAGTGCAGTTTTAGTGTGTTTAAGAATATAGTGGTGATATATCTTGGTGCATTTTATAGTCCTCTTAAATATAAACCCTAGAATAATATTTTGGCCATTTTATGTATTTGAAATATATTTGTGTATCTCCAGTTTCACATTGCAGGGTCTCATCAATGTTTGTTAAAGTTTATTGATTATGTGAGTAGGAACCCGGATGCTACTCTCAGATGATTACCTATTTTAACTCTATATCTATTTAGTAGTTAGTTGTCTAAATAACATTCCAACTAACTTCAGCCCATTCATACTGAGTTTGGATATAGTTATTCACATGTATGAATTTTAACTACAATTTGTTTAGCATCTGTGATTTAGAAGGGGTTAAATATGATTTTTAGTACTTGCTGAGTGTCTTCTCATTCCAATGCCACAAGGTTTTATTGTCTTATTTTAATGATAGAAGCTAAGGCACAATAGAAATAGATATGGCCTTCTATATGTGTGGTTCCAGCAACTGTGTATTAGAAAATAACAGATTAAAAATGCTGTGAAAATTTTCGTGTGTATTGATCATTTTTAGACACTTTTATTTAATACTTCTCTAAACCCCAGTTTCTCTGTGGGTTGCACCTTCATACAGAGTAACATATCTCAGTGGGGGCAGGGTCATATAAAATTTGACAATAAGAAAAATTGTTGGGAACACAGTGGCCATAATTAGTTAAAAACCCAGTGTAACCAATTCTTTACAGAAATTTGAAAAAAAAAACTGTCTTCAACATCAAATGGAAACACAGAAATCCCAGAATAGCTAAAATGATTCCCAATAATAGAAGAACTGCTGGAGGAATCACCCTCCCAGATTCTAAGTTGTATTTCAAAGCTATAGTAATAAAGACATGGTATTGGAATAAAAAAGTGACTCATTGATCAATGAAATCAAATTGAAAACCCAGACAAAATTCCATATACCTACAGATACCTGTTTTCTTGACAAAGTTTTTTTTAAAAAGCACACACTATAAAAAACAGTGTTTTCAACAAATGGTGCTTGGTAACTGGATTTAGAAGAACGAAAATAGATACATATCTATCATCCTGCACAAAACTCAACATAGTACCAGATACCCTGATAGAAGAGAAGGTAGGGAGTAACTTGAACCCATCAAAACAGGAAAAGATTTTCAGAATAGAACCCAGATAATGCAGGCATTATGACCAAGAATTAATAAAGAAGACTGAATAAAGCTAAAAAGCTTCTGTATAACAAATGACACCATCATTCAAGCAAAAAGTCAGCCTTCAAAATACAAAAGAATCTTTACCAACTACACATCTGAAGGAAAGATAGTATCAAGGATATATAAAGAGCTAAAAAATAACTGAACATCAAGAAATTGAATAACTCAAAAATAGACTATGGAACTAAAAAGAGAGTTCTCAAAAGATGAAACACAAATGATTTAGAACCATGTGAAGAAATATTCAATATCTTCCACATCAGGGAAATGCAAATTGAAACTACGTTGGGATTTCCTCTTACTCCAAGATCAATAAAACAAACAACAGCTCTAGCTAGCGAGCATGTAGAAAAAAGTGAGCACTTATTCATTGCTGGTGGGAGTGCAAACTGGTACAGTCCTTGTGAAGATCAGTGTGGAGGGTCTCCAAAAACCTGAAAATATATTTACCACAAGATACAGACATACAATTCTTGGGTGTATACCTAGAGGACTTTACGGCCTACTACAAAGATACTTGCTTATCCATGTCCATTACTGCTCTATTCATAACAGCCAGAAATTCGAGACAGCATAGATGTATATAAACTGATGAATACATAATGAAAATATAGCACTTTTACACAATGGAATATTTTCAGCTGTTAAGCAAAACAAAATGGTGAACTTTCCAGGTAAGTAGATGAGCAAGAAATAATCATCCTCAGTGAAGTATCTATGAATTTCTAAGACAACTGTTGCATGTTTTCTCTTATATGTGGATATTAGTTTCTGAGCTTTAGATTTTACTATTTTAATACAAATAACAAGAAATTAGGTATCTAGCTATGGTCAAGAACTTGAGGGGGTCTTTTCCAAGGAAGAGGAAATAGAATATAATATAAAAAGATAAAGAAGAAACTAGAATAGGAGAATTAAATGAGGAGGGATGTGAAAAGGAAGAGTAAAGGGGGGAATATGGCAAGGAACAAAAATGATAAAGGTCTTTTGAAAAGCCATATAGAAACCCATTACTGTAGAAGCTTCCTAAATATTATTTAAATTTGTGAAAGGAATTTAAATGAAGCCACCATATAATGGAAGAGACAATGCCTGGACTAGACCTCTCATGCCACTATGTAAAACCCCCAATGCCAGGAATGGTTTATATCTTGCTGAATCATTGGCTAAAGAGGTGTCATATATACTCCCAGACATCATAGGTTATTGTCAAACTATTGGTTCCTCTCCATAGCTTCATGGGAAGACCTTATTGCAGAACACAAATTGCTGATATCATCAAAATGAAGAAATGTAGCTGGTGCTCAACCAAAAACTTCACCCCTATTGATCAGCATTCATGATGCTAAGAAGTTCTTTGCATGCTACCAGAGGAGAAAAGGTAATCATTAATTTCATACAGCTACAAACCCTGAGAAATACAGCAGTGAATTGCCTACAAAGTACAGTAGTACTATAGCGGCACAAATGTTATCAGAGTAACCAACCACTTTATAATGGAATGTAAGGTCCACTCTATGAGATGGAACCCGTACCTGACACTACGAAAGTGGTCAAGAGCGCGAGGCTCAATAGGCCACTGATCTATGAGAAATTTTAGGACTATAATCTACTAAGGGAAAATAGCAATGAAATGACTTGTAGGAAAGAAAGAGAAGGAAGAAATGATATAGTTATAAATTCAAAAATAAAACAAAGAAGACTTCTAAAGACACATTTACTATATCCATAGAGCAGAGCATATTTCAACCCTCATCAGAGAAGAGTTCTTATAGTACATGGTAATTAGTAAGGTATTCCACAAGTGGACAAGGTGCAGAGAGAGATTTGGGGGCACTCAGTCCTAATCCGGATATTTTTATCAAACCCCTGCCCTCAAGGCTCTGGGAGCTATGTGGAAGAGATGGTAGAAAGACTGTAAAACCAGGGGTTTGGGGTAACTACAAAGAAATAGTGTCTTTTATATACAATAGGACTGATATGGATATCAACTCACAGAGACTGTGACATCTTGCCATAGACCTACACAGGTTCCAATGGACAAACTTTCAGTACTGAGAATGGGAAGTGGATTCAAACTCCCTTCCCTGCTCAAAAAGGTAATTGTGATTGATCTCTGATACAAATGAAGGTATCAGTTTTCTTCAATCTAGTGTGGTTGGGTATATCAGTCACATTCCAGGACAGGCCTCTGCACAGGAGTAATTGGCCAACATGAAACATGCTCTAGGTTTCTTGTGTGTGTATATTTTGTTTTGTTTAGTTTTTCTGTCTTTTTGAGTTTTTTTTTTGTGTGTGTATGTGTGTGTAATTTTTTTTATTTGCTTGTTCTGATTTCATTTTTGTCTCTATTTTATTTATTTTATTTTTCCTTTTCTTGAGGGAGAAAGAACATGAAGTTGGGTGAATTGGGAGGTGGGGAGGAATAATCTGAGAAGTAAAAATTAGTAAGAAAAAGTATCAAAACACACATTTGAAAAATTAATTGATAATAATATTTTAAAATTCAGTATAATAAACCTAGAGGGTTTCTGGTAGTACTGTGACTTCACTGTAGCCTTGGTTCTGAACACCCGGTGCATATTTACATTGTGTATGCCATCATCCTATCCTGTGCAAGACAAGATTAGCAGATTCTGTCTAACCACCTCAACTGGAATTCAAGGTTGTGGTGTACTCGGAATAGCATTGTTTCACTGTGCGTGCAAGTCTTCTGCTCCTGTAGACATATAATGGTTTAATTACAGGAAAGAGAGACTTTTCTTATTTTCCTATCCTCACTCCTCAGCATGTGTCAAATTAGTGTATCGTTGGATTGTATTCTGTTAAAAGAGTTGACTTTCAAAATGGCTGTTTGAATTGCTGACTTGAGTTTCACTTAAAAAAAATCACTAAACAAATTTTGAATTGTAAGGAGGAGGGAATTTCTAACAATTTTTATAATGGCCCTAAGCATTCTTCTGTCATTTTGTAATACAATATGTTTATGTGAAGCAATGTTCTCAACACTGAGGATTAATTATAAAATGAAAATATTGATCAATTCAGAAAATAATTGAAAGTATTCTACAACCTGCAATATTCATCCAGGATTGAATTCTTAATATAAGAATAAACATATACATCTTTTTACTATGCTTTTATTTTTAATAAATGATTAAAATTATATTTATACAGATAATTGATAGAAATTAATTATTTTAATATTTTATAATAAAAACAATAAATCAGTTTTATTTGCATACCCCATTTTACTTCTTCATATAACTGGAGTCATGTTTAAAATTTCTCAGGTTAAAAAAGTGGTATGAGTAGAAAATGCTTAAGAAGCTTTGACCTAAATAAAGCAACATAAAAATTCTTCTGTAAAGTTTGTATCATATTATGTGTTTTTATAATCCGGGGGTGATTTAAAGTATAGGAGTGATTATTGATTCTGTTATTCTCAAATACTGTGGCATGGTAAAGAAGGGAAATAAGGATCTGTGGATTTGAAGCTCAGTTGGGTCCTGCAACCATTCCAATTATTCTGAAGGATGAATTGATTTCTCCAAGTATTATGTGGTACACAAACATGAAAAACTTTTGTCTTCATACAGAATGGAGGAATGGAAGACTCCTTTGCACATAGCCTTTATTTCAATTATTTTATTTATTTATTTATTTTGTAGATATCGCAAATTGGCCTCCAACTTTCTATATAGCAAGGGATGGTCTTGAATACTCTGAGTGCTAGGATTACAGGCATAGCCCACCACATCCTGTTCTGTAAGGTGCTTTGGATTGATTGAATGCAGGGCCCCATATACTAGGCAAATACTCCATCAACCGAGCTATATTTCCTGATCACAGAAAGTTTCGCTTAATATACAGTCTTCGACATAGCAACACATATAGAAGGGTGTTATTTATTTAAAATGATGAATCTCAGTTCTACTGCAAGTCCAGAATTAAAGCAGACAAAGCTGGCCATTCTTATTTCTCCTAAACATCTTTTTTTAATTGTAGGAGTTATAATTATCCTGGACCTGCCACCTGCTTTCTACATCGTCATTGTATCTTTCACCCTGCTCTTGTCTGTCTTCACACATGTGTTATATAGTCACCTTCCTTTAATTTAAGTTATTCAAAATCAAGTACAGTATGAAAATGTTAATGGAAAAGTCCAGAAATAAACTATACATTTTGCACTTAAGTCATGAGATAAAATTGTAGATGCTCCTACTCTGTTCTGCTCAGGAGATGAGTAATGACCCTCTTTAGCATATGCATAGTATATATGTTTGACCCTCTATACAAATTCTGTGTATTGTTAGTTACTGTTGATAATCTCTTACTGTGCCAAAATTACAAATGAAACTTTATTCTAAGTTTATAAAGGGAAATAGCATAGGCAGGGACTGTTACTACCCAAGCTCCTGAGATGCACTTCTGGTATGCACTATGTGCCTTGGAATAGATCTATCCCTGTTGATCAACAGGAACTATTGTGATGATCTTTACCACAATTTAATAGTGTCTATAATATATATTTCCATGGGTTCAGTAAATTCTTAGGGATCTTTTTTTGTGGGTGGGGAGGGGAGATAAAATGATCATGTTTCCATCCTAATACTTAGCAAAGACGCTCCATGTGTTGCTTAACAATGAATGAAGAGTTGGATAGATTTTAAGAAACATGCTGTCTGCATTCTTCCCAGCACCTGGTACCATTCACTGCTTACTGAAGTGGGCTAAGAATCAGAGAAAATTGTTTCCATTTTCATAGGTTTAAGCTCTGTCACTGTTATTAAGATGTGCTAATACATTGTAGAATTCAATTCAGGAAGCTTTGCTTGAGAGGGCCATTGACGTCTCTAAGCCTGAGAACTGCTAAACTGTGAGGGGACACAAAAGATTAAGGTTTGCCTTATCTTCGATCTGACCAGGGTGTCTGATTCCGTTTTCCCTTTCATAGTTGTATCAGATTGAGCAAAAATGTAAAAAAAGAGCAACGGAAGGAAGACTAATATTACTGTTTAATGTTATTTTGTGATAGTAATCATAGAACCGCATATGTGAAGGCTTAGAATTTAAATTACTTGATGGTAGAAAAATTTCTCTTTTTTGCACCATCCCTCACACTCACCCACCTACACCCACACATGTACAACACACAAGCACACACCTACATACACTGAGTGTATGCTGTCTTCCTTCTCCATTCCCATTTTGTGTTTCTTGTAACCTATTGTACTTATAATTCTATTAATTTTTTTTTGCTTTACCCCAACAGAATATCAGGATTGAGAAGAACTTCCATAGGAAAAAATATTTTATGTATGTGTCTACTACAACTGTTTCAGTAATTTCAGCTTATTTTGTTTGCCTGACATAACGTTTCTTACACATAAAATAGCTGAAGCTTACATAAATTAACTGCATTGCTTCAAGATGCAGAGATTTTAGGTCTCATTTCTGAGTACTATTCGGTCATATGTATGATAATTTGCTCTCTAGAAGGAAACGTGTTGACTTTGAACCCAGTGTTAAGCATGGAATTAGGTTGTTGAACTGTAAAACTCTTCCTAGTTTCACTGTGTGTGTCAATCGAATAATTTAATGCTGAGAAATCTATTCATTAGTGAAATCTAGATGACACACATGTCATATTTCATGGTGGAATACATTTGTTTATTTATTTATTTCCCCCATATAGGTCAGTAAAAGAAAAAGATAATAAAAATGTCATTAGTTAGTTTTAGAAATGCCTTTCAATTTAAAAATTACTGTCCTATATTTGTTTGTACATCCACAGGATCATTTATTGCCTTGTAATCCCTTAGGTATGCAGTCATTTATATAATAATAATAATAATCCGATTTTTAAGTAGTTAATTTGCACTTCCCTACACTATTACTTTCTTGAAAGCTTGTTTTCAATAAGTTAGGTACAGGATTTTAAAAATCCCCCAATCTTTAAGTCCCTGACTGAGTAAGAAATAAATTGTTTAATTTTTGTAGGTACAGTAAAACAAGTAATTAGAAAACCATTAAGTAGCAGAATGCCATTAATTTATCTCCAAAGGCAATCTACTTCCACACAACTTCATTGATCTGCCCAATAAATCCCAGAGAGGGTGGAGACAGAGTCCAGTTTGTCCCAGAAAACACATTTAGATGTAATTCTAGCCAAAACCACTGTGAGATAGAAGGAAATGGACACATTTCCTTTCATCTCAAAACATTTCTTTTTGGAAAATACAATTTACTTCAATGGAAGATGGATTAGACACCTAAGTTTTTTGAAAAATGAAATTCTTTCCTACATCTGAATTCTTCTCTTATAGTCCAAATATATTTCTTCTGTCAATGTGATCAGTTCGTGTTAGGATAAAAGTTTGATGTATTCTTCAAATGAATCTCACTGAATAGGCAAACTGACTTTTTTCTTTCTAACTTAATCAACATTTCTATGAACCAAAATATGTAGAATGCTTTCTAATCTAGTCATGTGGTATTCCTTTTGACCTTAAGTCACTACAATGCAATTTTGCTTTATTAATAATCATCTATTATTATAGAATATGATGGAAACCAATATTCACATCCTGAATTTTCATGGTATTCTGATATAATCACGTCAGACTTCTTATTTATCAATCAATAATATCATTCTTTTTTTCTTTTTTTCAAATTATTTTTAATCATTTTACATACCAACCACACATCCCCCTCATCCCTCTGCCTGCTCCCCCCATTCATTCCCCCCAACCCCTTATCCCCTCCTTCAACAAGGTAAGTTCTCCCATGGGGGGACAGCTAAGCCTGATACATTCAGTTGAGCAGGACCAAGCCCCTCCCTGCTTTACCAGGGGTGAGCATTCTTAATAACATTTAAAGAAAACTTTGAATCATATTATTAACCATAATTACATATTATTAAAGTAGTTAAATTTCATAATTTTTAACCCTTAAATATATATTTTATGGCTGAGGATGCAGCTCAGTTGGTAGAGGTCTTGGCTAGCATGCATACATTGAAATTCTTAAATTTAAAGTCTATTACAGGAAAAAGACTAAACCTCTTAACCTTAGGCCAGCCTCAATTAAATGTTTTACTTCATGAGATTTGCCATAGTCATGGTGTTTCTTCACAACAGTAGCAACACTAAGACACCTTGCTTACTTGAAAGTTAAAATATGACATTAAAATGCAGTGCATAAATTCAGAAAAACTTAAATATGAAGTCATGTATTGAGCTTTAGAATTGTAGTCTTGTTTCCAAGAGACATGAGCAATATAGTTTTAACAACCTATTTAAAATAAAACAAGCAATCTATCTATATATCAACCATATTCCCCACTCCCCCACAAAAGACTGAAATTATGATAGGTATATTTCATTTATTTCTTGTGTCAAAAATTTGAATAATTTAAGTCTGTATGTATTTCTACTGTGAAGAAAGTCACTGAAAAACAACAACAAATCTATACCATAGCAACTATAATAAAGAGATATATGGGAAAGGTATATTCAAGTCACTTGAGCCATTTGAAGATTTTTCTCTAGGAGAGGATACCAAAGTAAAATTATCAAATTCACATTTTAGAGGAAAACACTTTAGTTGCTTTATAAATATATGAATGTATAAAATAATATTAAATCTAGGAGGATAACTACTCTAAGTCATTAAAAACTGCATATTTGTCTAAGGATGTTGTTCTTGTCCCACATGCCCTAGGAGCCATCTCAGCTACATTCATGAAAATTGTTCATGTTCTGTTGTGGGATATTTTGTTTGTGTTCTGACAATAAAGGTTGCCTGGAGATCAGAGGGCAGAGCTAGCCACTAGTTCACAATAGAGGCCAGGCTGTGGTGGCTCATGCCTTTGATCCCAGCACTTGGGAGGCTCACACCTTTGATATCAGCACTTGGGAAGCTCATGCCTTTAATCCCAGCTCAATCAGGAGATGGAGACAGGAATATAAGGTACATAGAGACAGGATCTCGGACCCCTTTTTGGTTTGAGGATCCGGAGAGGTAAGAAGTCACTAGTGGCTGCTCCTTTGTTTCTATGATATTTTAGGTTATTACCCCAATATTTGACTCCTGGTTTTCACTGATAAGACTAATTAGGATCATGCTTCAATGTTCTACAGTTTACTCAAGAAATACAACTATTTTGGAGACAACTAACATTTTGATTTACTTTATTAAAATTTGTCTTTTCAATGTCCTCAAAATACTTACTCCCATAAATAAAAGACTCACAACTGAGTTGAATTTTTAATGAGTAAATGTAGTCACTTTAAAAGAAATGAAATTTTATTAAATAGCAAGAGAGTACAAAGGAAATACCATTAGCAAAAGTAAAGCGAAATTGTCCTAGACTTTACTTTTGATAAATTCAGAGAATAGACATTGCATAGGAGCATGCCCTCTATATGTTTTTTCTTTACCATTATACTATTTCCAATAGCCCCAAAGAGCACTTGGCATATACTGCATGTTTTTCAAAAAAATGCATATTGTGCCAGCTTCTGGAATCAACACAGCTTTGAAAAGCAACTTGATTAACATGAGGAAATGGGTAAAATTCTCATCTCAGCAAGTAGCATCTGAGGGTATCAAACAAGTCTAATTATTGTCAAAGAGGGGAGCCATTCATAGCTTTCCAGCACTCTCATGAGCTCATTTGTATCTCCATAGTTCCAAATGTCCTGAAGAATAAACACAAGAGCTACAACTGAATGGTAGAGCCCCATACATTCCAAATGACCAGTCACATGTATTCTGTCCATGGAAATGTTGCCAAGCTTGGCTAATTACACTGGTTTTAAACCAAGTTCAATGTTCCAAATAACGAGTGCCCCAGAATTATGAAAGCCAAACCATTTGATTAAAAAAAAATGTTTAGCTGTTACTAGGTCATTAAAGTAATTTTCTTACTAATATATACATATATATACACATATATGTGTATATATATATATTTTGTAATTTTTGATAACACACTATCCATGCAATATGTTGCTTGTATTTATAATTTGCTGTTTTTATCCATCTTACATATTTGATTATTTACTACTTTTAAAGAAGCATTAAATCATGAGCTTGATGAGCTTGTGACACCTGCAGATTTCTCCCACAAATCTAAGCATAATCATTGCTGATTAGTTCGTTATTGGTTACTTTTTCCTGCTTGCTTTATATCTGTAAATTTGATATCAACATATGTGCATTTCAATCATCCTCAGAGTCATATGTGTCCTTTCATATAGTTTTTAGCCTTTGGGTACAATGCCTGAGTGAAGTTGTCCAGCTGTAAAAGCACATGTTAAACATGAGCAGAAACAAAATTAAGGATATTATTTTTACCAGATCCACAATTATATGGTTTATTACTATTTACATTTCTGACAAAAAAAACCCTCAATTCATTTAAATTTCTCTCCTGTTTAACATGTTGGCAAAGACAAGAGTTGCTAGAGGGAAAGATAATTTGAAATGCTAATGTGGTTCAGAGAGATAGAGCTGTCCAAGAGACTTTGGAGTGAGCAAGGCTTTCCAATCTGGGCTGGTGAAGGGAGATGAAAATAAAAATGCATGTCTATGGCTTTGTTACCAAAGGAGGAGTGTAGCATCCAGCTGATGTTCTTGTTAATAGCATGGTTTCATGGTAAAGGATCATAGAAGGTGAAAGGCTTTCACAAGGTCAGTCATGTGCCTGAGGCTGGACCTCAGTCTCCTAGATGTGCATTCAGGGATTTTGTATTTACCCCTGAGACCCACTTCCTTTATGGGTTCTCTGTTGGCCATTATAAATAAGTGTTTTTTTTTTTTTTTTTAAAAAAACCCATACTTAGTCCTTCTTATATGATCATGAATTTCCTGAGGATTCATGATAGGCTTGGTGGAAATGAAGGAAACAACACTCTGTGGGTAGTGTTATTGCAACATAAGAATATATGCTTAGCATCAATAGAGGAAGTTTTGCCACCTACTGTTGCATGAGAAAACACAGAAGCATCTTCAGTGAAACTAATAACAACTAATTATTGCTCTCACATCTTTAGGTTTGCCTAGTGGTACTGTTGATCCTAATCAGGCTAGAACATTTTTTGTTGGGTTCCCTTATGTGTCCATGCTGTTCTGGAAAGTGAACTGTGGGCTAGGCATCAGGGCATGGACCACACATCTATCTATCTGGTGCTTGGCTGGCAAACACTTGCCAGTAGTGTAGACAAGGCATGTGATTCACATTAACCATCAGTGTGCCCTAAGCTTAGCTTTATAGTCATAGAAAATCAGTAAATTTAGCTTCAAAATACAGGATCTGGGCATTGCTGTTTTTATTCCAATTGCAATTTAGTTCACAAAGCAGTTCAAGAAACCAACCTAGGTTTATATCATTACCATGATGGCAAGAGCTAGCAAGCCACTCTTTAAAGAAAATTCAAAGGACTTCCTTATTGGATGTGTTGGAGGCATTAGAAAAACAAGCTCTTAAAGGTGATTGTAGATGAGCTGTGCATAAGAGGTAAATGGATGTTGTAATGTGTATAGAAATAGAAAAAATGAATATATTGGACTATGTGTAAACCAAGAACAGAGTGCTGGTAATATAGTAAATTAATTTGTTATGTGATATTACTTTTAAAATGAAAATTATTTATTATTTATTTATTTATTGTACATCCCAAACTCAGTTTCTCCTCCATCCTATCCTCTCAGTCCCTCTGTCCACCTTCGCTCTGCTGCTCACATCTACTTCTCCTTCATTTCTGTTCAGAAAAGGGCAAGTCTCCCATGGATATCAACCAAACATGGCATATCAAGTTGTAGTAAGACTAAGCACCGCCCCTTGTATTAAGGATGGTCAAGGCAACCCAGTATGAAGAATAGGGTCCTTAAGGCCAGTAAGAGTCAGAGACAGCCCCTGCTCCCACTGTTAGGAGTCCCACAAGAAGACCAAGCTACACAACTGTCACATGTATAGAGAGGGCCTAGGTCGGTCCCATGCAGGTTCCCTGCTTGTAGGTTTAGACTCTGTGAGCTCCTGTGAGCCCAGGTTGGTTGATTCTGTAGGTGTTCTTGTCATTCCCTTGACCCCTCTGGTTTGGGCAATCCCCTGCCCCCCTTTAGCAGGATTTCCAGAGCTCTGCCTAATGTTAGACTCTGGGTCTCTGCATCTGTTTCCACCAGTTGCTGAATGAAGCCTCTCTGATGACTATTGAGCTAAACAACGATCTTTGAGTATAGCAGAATATCATTGCATTGACATTTTCTAGTCATGTTTGTGGTGGTATTGTGTTCCCCAAAATATTGTGCACTCTAATAAATTTGTCTGGGGTCAGAGAACAAAACAGCCACAATATTAAACATAGAGGTTAGACAGTGGTAGCACACACCTTTAATCATAGGAGGCAGAGATCCATCCGGATCTCTGTGAGTTTAAAGCCACACTGGAAACAGCCAGGTATGGTGACTCACACCTTTAATCCTATGAAGTGAGCCTTTAATCCCAGGAAGTGATGGCAGAAGGCAGAAAGGTATATAAGGCATGAAAACCAGGAACTGGCTGGTTAAGCTTTTAGGCTTTTGAGCAACAGCTCAGCTGAGATCTATTTGGATGAGAACTTAGAGGCATTCAGTCTGAGGAAACAGGATCAGCTGAGGAATTGGCGAGGTGAGGTGGCTGTGGCTTGTTCTGCTTCTCTGGTCTTCCAGCTTTCACCCCAATACCTGGCTCCATGTTTATTTATATTAATAAGACCATCTAAGATTCATGCTACATCTGGTACCCAACATTCGTGGTACGAATTCAAGAAAATGCTACTTGCCTGTGGCCTTGTGGGCCCCAGCTCAGACCCGAGCTATACGTTGCCAGTTGTGGTGGCGCACACTGGTTGTATTTACTGAATTGGGCAGAGGCAGGAGGATCCCAAGCTCAAGGCAGGCCTAGGAGGCTTGCTAAGGAGAAGCTGTGGTCGGGGCCGAGCCACAAACAGTGGCAGTGGGACCATGGAGGCAGCGGCTGCTGCTCCAAGTTGCTGGCTCCTTCTCATCATGTTGGTGACTGCAGTGATGCTGCTACCTGGAATGAAGGGTTTACTACTGCTTGTTCAGAGAAGAATTGCCAGGACCATTGTGTTACAAGAAAGCATCAGCAAAGGTCAGTTTGGAAAAGTTTGGCAAGACAAATGGTGGGGAGAAATTGCTGTGAAGATTTTCTCTTCTAGGGAGGAACATTCATGGTTCCAGGAGACAGTCATTTATCAGACTGTGATTGCTCCAAACCACAGAGGAGGCACAAAAAACAAAACAAAAAAAAAAAAAAACAAACAAACAAAAAAAACCCCAAAACAAAAACAAAAAAAAATCTGCCAGGAACCATGACCACACCTCACAGTGACTTTGAAATCTTCAAAAAGGTGACAGGATCCCACAATGATGATTCCATGTGGACTATGGTAAAACCATTAACACCACGGAAAGATCGACTTTGGACTACAAACTGTTCAGGACAATTTCAAGATGGCCAGCTGAGATGATCCAGATTCATAGACTACTAGAACAAGGACTTGAGATAAGTCCTGCACTTTCTCATGCAGAGACTGGACAAATGATACAGGACTTGGCAATTAACCCCAAAATTTTCTTTTCAGGATTCCCTAAAGATGTCTTCACCCTCAGAAAGCAGGAAGTAATTAAAAAAAATGACGCCCATATTCCCAAGAAGTGGGATGGGAGATTTTTGGTTATTTAATGAGTTATGGATATTGTCATTGTTTTTGATGGTTGGTTACAAGTTGTTAATTGTTAATGGTCAGGAAAAAAAGCTGAACAAGAAGATTAGATTCAGAGCTGTTGTTTGAAAAAAAAAGAAAAAGAAAATAGAGAATATAGATATGATGTAGACCATTGAATCTACTCTGAGAAAAAAAGATAAAGAAATAATAGGATAAATGGATAGATCATTGAATCTACTCTAAAAAGAAAAAGGGGAAGATATAAAAATGACAAAAGATTATTGAATCTATTATGAAAAGAAAAAAGAGACAATATGGACATGATAAGATAAAAAGGGAGATTATTGAATCTACTTTTAAAAAGGAACTACTTGTTTTACATAGGATAAGTAATGAAATTTTTTTGTCTGAGTTTATCAAATGTTACTGGACTAGACATTGTTAATATATATAATGAAGTTTTTCGTCTGAATCTGTCAAATGTTAATGGACTAGACATCGTTAATGTAATTCTTGACTGTATATATTGTATGTACATATTGGATATAGTTTTTCTTGTATTAGTTATAAGCTTTTTTAATGTTAGACAAAAAAAGGGGAAATGTGGTGGTATTATGTTCCCCAAAATATTGTGCACTCTAATAAACTTATCTGGGGTCAGAGAGCAAAACAGCCACAATATTAAACATAGAGGTTAGACAGTGGTAGCACACACCTTTAATCATATCACTTGGGAGGCAGAGATCCATCCGGATCTCTGTGAGTTTAAAGCCACACTGGAAACAGCCAGGCATGGTGACTCATGCCTTTAATCCCATGAAGTGATGGCAGAAGGCAGAAAGGTATATAAGGCATGAAAACCAGGAACTGGCTGGTTAAGCTTTTAGGCTTTTGAGCAACAGCTCAGCTGAGATCTATTTGAATGAGAACCCAGAGGCATCTAGTCTGAGGAAACGGGATCAGCTGAGGAACTGGTGAGGTGAGGTGGCTGTGGCTTGTTCTGCATCTCTGGTCTTCCAGCATTCACCCCAATACCTGGCTCTGGGTTTATTTCTATTAATAAGACCACCTAAGATTCATGCTACACATGTTGGGTTCTCTCATAGGTCTGGGACATCCACCCTCTGGGTTCTGGTGCTCTAGATAGTCAGTGGTAGGCTTAATCTAAGGGCCTGGATCTCAGGCAGGACAAGTCATTGGTGGCCACTCTCATAATATCTGCAGTACCCTTACTCCTTACCTGCCTTTCCAGCACACCCCTTAGGCAAGACAGCCTGTAGGTCAAAGTTTATATGGTTGGATTTTCCCAATTCCTCCACTGAAAGTCTTGCCTGGTCACGAGAGATGATCAGTCTAGATATCTGCAATTTCTAGGAGTATTAACTCATATTTACAATTGCTAGCATTCTTAGCTGGGATCATCCTTGTAGATTTGTGGGAGTTTCCTTTGCCCAGGTTCCTATTTGACCCAGAAATGTGCCCCCTTTCCAGTCAGCCCTTTCGGTACTATCTCCTATCCCAACCTCTGCCCCTGCCACCCATTCCCACCTGCCCACAATCCACCCATGAAAGTATCTTCTATTTTCCCTTCCCAGGGAGATTAGAGTGTCCCCCTTTGACCCTCCTTGTTAGCTGGCCTCTCTGAAGCTGTGGATTGTAGCATGGTTATCCTTTACTTTAAAGTTAATATCCACTTATAAGTGAGTACACACCATATTTGTCTTCTGGGTCTGGATTACCTCACTCAGGATAATTTTTTTTCTATTTCTATACATTTGTCTTCAAATTTCCTGGTGTCCTTGTTTTTATCAGCTGATTAATACTCCATTGTGTAAATGTACCACATTTTCTTTATCTATTCTTCAATTGAGGGACATCTAGTTTTTTTTTTTTTTCAGGTTCTGGCTATTATGAATGAAACTGTTTGGACATAGTTGAGCAAGTGACCTTGTGATATGATTGAGCATCCTTTGAGTATATGTCCAAAAATGGTATAACTGGGTCTTGAGGTTGATCAACTAGCAATTTCAATTGTACATTTGTCTTTCTTGTGTATTAAGAATCTACAGTTTCTGTTTACCTTTATTATTTAGTTTCCCCAGTATAATTGTCCAACCTCTCTTTATTCTCAAACTCTCTTTACAGCTGTCTTTCATTTGTTTTATTTTATTTTTAATTATGTGTAATGCATGTGTGTCTGTGCGTGGGTATTCACTCTTGAGTGTAGATGCACACTGACACACTGAGGCTAGAGTGTGTTGGATTCCTTGAAGCTATAGGTATAGACAATTGTGAGGCTCCTAGTTTAGATGATGAGAGTCAATCTCTGGTCCTCTGCAAGAGCAGTACTCAATCCCCATCCCTGAACCACCTGTGCGACTGCTTACAGCTATCTTATTGGATAGCTGTTTCACACTTCAATACTTAATCTGATCATTGTCACCACATATTTACTTGGAGATAATTTTAAAAGGTGTAAATCTGGTACATCCATTTTTCCTAGTTGTAATTATGTCTTTTCCTCTTTTATTTATCATGTACATTCAGCTCTTTTTCCATAAAAAAACAATTAAATGAACTAAAGAGATTTTTAAAATTAGAGTTGTTAATGTTCGATTATCAAAGCAGAAATAAATACTAGAGCACCAACATTTTCAAGAAGTCAGGAGCTTTTCTGGGTCAAGCATGAGGAAGGGAAGTGATGTAAGCAGACATTCTATTCACCTCTTCCAGAAAACCAGTAATACGGAAACCAGAAAGTACACAGGTGTAACTGTAGAGTAAAAGGTGACTTGAAAACTTCTTTATTACATGATTGAGGATGGTGAGGTATGGAGTTGAAAGGAAGAAGGCATATGTGCAAGTTATGGCTAATTTTTGCTTCTACAGCCAAGTATCTGGTGATGGACCTGAGGCCATTGTGGTTCTCATACTGTATGAGGCAGCAGTGATGCTGGTGTTCTTGAAGATATGATGCCTAGAACCAACCACACACCACTGCAGTTGTTCAAAGGCTGTATCTGAGTAAGGCAACACAGAATGCACAGTCTTACCTTCATCAGTGCTTTCTGTATGTCATACACATTGTTTGCTTGGGAAAATCTAGTGGGTGTCTATGTATGGATGGGGACGTTGGATAGCAGAGTTTAAAATTTAATCAAGTGCTCAAACAAAAATGACTCCAGAGTGTTTCCTTTGAGTCATCTTAGAATACAAAATTCTTTAGTCATTGTCCTGTTAAATTATATTTAGAAATTCTGGAATAAATGGTAAAATGTGTTTAGACATTCTTTTAAATTTTATTCTCTCATGATATTATTATTAGTTTCAATAAACCTCCCTTCTTTTCTTTAATGTTTTCTATTATCTAAGGCTTTTGAAACACACTGTCATAGTCAAGATGTTCACAAAACAACTACGTGGGTTTAATTTCCTGTTTCTTCCTTTATTTTCCTCTGTATCTACCTTGTATCACTTATTTGATCTCCTATTTTCTCATTGTATAGCTAGCTATCTAAGAATGGAAGACATATAGATGTTAGATGATAGATAGATGACACATGATAGATAGATAGATAGATAGATAGATAGATAGATAGATAGATAGATAGATGTTAGAATCACATAAAAGAAGAAAAATTATAGACAGGTTGACACATATATGTTTAACTGATTCATTTCCTAATAGAAATTTAGAGGTTTGAATGTGGATTTAGTATAAATAGTTAAAGAAAATGGAGATTTCTTTCCTTCAGCCGAATTATTGGTGCACTCTTTTCAGTTAAACTAGCAAAAGTACAAGAGCTGTCACCATTACCATACAGTTTTCTCTGCTCTTGTTTTCTCAGTAGTTTGGAAACTTCCCAGGGATGAAATGTGTTCTTAAAGGGTGAATACTGTTTACTCTTCAACCTACAATGAAGCTTATCTCTATAAAATATTCTTAGACCACTTTAGCACTCAGAAAATAGATGGGAACCTGGAGATAATTATACTGACCATCTAAAGAAATGTCTATTGGATACTCAGGCCACAAACAAGCTTGACCCTTAGCTGCATTAATGATCTCCTAGCTTCACAGTATCCCTGGTTTGAATGTCCACTTATGTTACTATCTCCCTTCCATTTTTCTTTTGCCTAAATACAATATCATGATCATCTCAGATAATCTTTTTTTTCAAAGTTGGTTTGTGGTCTTTTAGGGAGTCCACTCCCAGTAGAAGTAAGGGGCACCTGTCAGGGTGAAGGAAGCCTCTGCTTCCAATTATTTCTGCCCTGCAGGCACTCCTTCATAAAGGAGCTTTCTTTGCCAAGTTCTAGTTATTATTTCTTGAGGCTTTTTATCCCCTTTCCAAGAATACTCTTGAGACCCAAACTTCTGACAGAACTGCAACTTTTGTGACACTAGCTATTACAGGAATCTCTCATTATTTTGGCTTTTTTTTATACTTCCTTCTCCTTACACACTTATAATTGCATGCTTTGCACTTTTTCATTCAGATTAAAGTGGCATTCTGTAAGCTGTTTCCCTTGTCTTTATTTCAGTAGATAATGCTAGAAAGCAAAATTTCAAAAAAAAAAACCTTGTTGGATGAAATTATCAACATATTTCAATCATTTCCAATGCTTCTACAGTGCTCTGTTCTTTCAAATCTTGTTCTCTGAATGCCACAAAAACTTTCTCAAGACAATATGAAGGAAACGCTTTCACCTTTGAATGTTCACGCAATTGTATATTAGAGGACCCTTTTCAGTGTTGATAGCTTGGCCAAGAATTCACACCAAGTGGCCCAACATTGTATTTCTAAACATATGCACTATGAAGCTTCTCAAACACTTAGGATCTTTGTATACCAGTACCTTTTTTGATTTTAAAAATGATTTTCAGTTGTGTCTGTTGTCCAAGTAAGTCAGTGAGTTAACCATCCCAAATCAACTCCTTTTGTGCCAAGGATGGAGGGGTGGCACAGTTAGAAAACTGCTTTTGTGCATGCATAGGGACTCATGAAAGAAGCCTGGACTGGCATATGCACCTGTAATCCCAGTGCTGAGGACTGGAGGACCTCTGGAAATTGCCATCCAGACAGTCTAGAGGAATTGGTTAACTCCAGGTTCAGTAATCAAGAAGGAGAGTGATTAAGAAAGACACCCATTATGGACCTCTTTGTTACACAGCCACATCCCACCAAACACAAAAGAAACATACATGCTGACATATATGTATGTACATGTAATTAGAATGTCAGTTCTGATACTCTCCTTACAATTTAGACTCTATCAAATTTTACGAATTGTTTTGTACATCAGGCATATTAAATTTCAATCTAAGAACACATTTGTATAATTGAAAGTTAAGCAAACGAGACTGCTGATCTGTGTGATTTGGATCTCATAGTAATGTGTGCATGTATCTGCACACACACATACACACATACACACATATGTAATCAAAAATGAATCTAATTGCAAATCACAATAAAAAATTGACCGTCTTAATTATACGCATATAAATTCAAAGAAATTGTACAGTTTCAAGTCAATTGAGAATACTGTTGAGATTTTAATAATTAAAGCAAGGGCTTTAAAAGATTTATTCATACATATGCAATTTAAAGTCTATTTTTCTTTCAACTGTAAATATAGATTTGGAAAGCATAATCTGATGATTAAGGAAAAGTCCATCATTGTTATGTGAGTCATGGCTCTAGTCACCACACTAAGGGAACTAAGAGAGGATTGCTATGAGTTCAAGTCCAACGTTAGCTATGTAGTAATTCCCAGGACAGCCTCAGCTATACTCTGACACATTATCACAAAGAACAAAAATAAATAGAGATAAAAAATAATAAACAAATATAACTGTTGATGCTAAGCAATGCTGTCTGTTCTGGGCCAGATCTTCCTAACATAATTTCTATTATAGGACAATGAGAGATTAAGAATATGGGGACAAGTAGAAGAAAGTCCTCCTGCCCCCAGGGGAAAAAAAATGAATTTGGCCACTAGGAAAACAAAACATAACAAAACACTTTGTGTTGTGTGGTATGCATTTAATCCCAATTAGGCAGGTCTCTGTGAGTTCATAGTCAGCCTATCTTACACAGCAAGTCCCAGGAAACCTGGGGCTATATAGTGAAGCCCTGTCTTGAAAACAAAACATAACAAAACTGAAAACTTTAAATTATCTACCTGTTTTATCTCTCAAATTCCCAGATCTACACACTTATCCGTAATTGAGAGACAGCTGTAGTATTAAATATCATGAATCCACATTCCCCCTAAATCTTCCAGAACTTGCTGATTTACTTGCATTTAGCTCTGTTTTCTGTTTGGATATCAGACAGAATTACAGGTTCAGTTAGCTTGCTTTGCTAAAGATACCTGCGAATACCGCTGTAAAATAAACATGCAAACACACACTAAACATACAGCATGGGTTGTAAGTAGGACACCACCGGCACATGGTCTTTGAACCTCATTGCCAGTGTTTACAGACCTAACTCTGTCAGAATTTAAATAACACATTCTATTGGGAATCACTGTGCATGTCCTGTGAAACGAAGAAAACTGCATTTAAAGTTGTGAGGCAGTAAAATGAGGTGTCCTAGCATCCATACTTCACATAGAAAATGGCATGGAGAGGCTAGCCACATGGCACGTCTGATCATACTTTTTCAAAGTACTATTGCAAACTGAGAAATATGCAAATTATTTAGAATCCTATTTATGGTGATATAATGGAGATTAAAAGTAGATTGGGGAAAAAAACAATATAATTTCTGGGAAATATCTTTGGGGCGTACACATGGAAGGTACTGTTAGGCTCATGGAGAAATGATTTCTTGGAGTATAAGTACAATGAACTTGTCCACATCTGAATAAGTTAGTCTGACTGGAGAGGAACTTTCTTGCTAGCTACTAAAAGTAGTTTTCTCCTGTCCCCTGGTTTTGTGGCTAAAATGGTATAGGCAATTACCGAGTGTAGGTGTAGAACACTGCTTTATGTTCTTCATTTCAACTCTCTCCCAGAGATACTTCTACATGACCTCAAGATTCAGTGTAGTTCATAGAGAACCAATTTTCAGTTTGGTAGTGGAAACCAGAATGGTTCTGTCACATTATAACTTATCCCACATAACTCCTTGATTCATGCAGTGCAAAGGCTGAACCGGTACTGCCATTTGACCGCAGTTGGCCCTCATAGACACAGATCTTAACTAACAACTACACTGCCCACAAGTGATTCAAGAATGCTGTGAGGAGAGATATTATTTTTTGTTGGTAAAATCAATAGCAACTAAGCTGCCTGCTGAATGATGTCGCTTGAAGCATTATAAATACCATAATCAAGAAATTCACCTTCCATCTCTTCTTTCAGGATCCCTGACAACTTCTCACATAGCTTGGAGCTGAAAATAAGGAGGATGAGTACAGCAGGGGTTTTTTTTGGTATTAATTCCTAAATGATGCCTTTTCACATTCTTGTTCCGTCAATAGGGCAATCCTGTGTAGCTGTGTGTGAAAACTAAAGTGAGCAAAATGATTTCCATCCCACTCAGAAGCTGTGAGCTCCAGGCCTAAAGATGCTCTGGTGAGCCAGCAGTATGGCCTTCACAATACATGGAATCAAGATTTGAGTGGCAACTGGCAATTATGGAAAGCACTTCAAAGAACTAACAGGTTTCTTTCATTAAATGTCTGCAATTGGCTTTCTCTACCTTCAGCACAGGAATGGTCATGTCTCAAACTTTTATGTTCAGCACAATAATGAATTTGCCCCATGTTTTTGATCTTGTTTGTTTAATCCATTTATTCCATCAAACAAGCAAGCAAACAAAAAAATACTGGCTACCTAATAGGTGCTATGGAGAGCACAAAATTCATGGAATAAGGCAACAGCCCATAATACTCTGCAAGTTAAATAATTGCTGTGAGTGGGATGTAAATATTTTATTCAGGCTATTGATCTCTCTTTTCTAAGATATCAGTTGATTATCTGAGTGACCAGTCCATGATAATGCACATTCTAATGCTTGCACACTCTAATCACCAGGACTTTATGAAATGAATCTATAAAACTAAATGTATTTTATTTTTGAGTGTGCATATATGGATGTGTCTATGTGGGGATATGAGCACAGCCGAGTGCTGGGGCCTGTGAAAACTAGAAGAGAACATGGTATCCCCTGAAACTGGAGTGATAAGAAATTGTGAACTGCCTGACATGGGTACTGTCACATCTTCTTCAGAAGCAAACACATTCCTATTTTTTAAATTAATTTGTCTGTTTTACATCCTGACCAGAGTTTCCTTTCCCTCCTTTCCTCCTAGTCTCTTCCCTGCACCTCCATTCTTTCCCCGATCCACTCCCCCTCCATTTTTGTTCAGGAAAGGGTAGACCTCCCACGAATATCAACTAATCATGGCATATCAAGTTGTGATAGGACTAAGCACCTTCCCCTAGTATTAAGGTTGAACAAGGCAACCCAGTATTAGGGTCCCTAGAGCCAGCCAAAGAATTAGGCCCAGCCCCTGCTTCCTTGTTAGGAGTCCTGCAAGAAGACCAAGCTACTCAACTGTCACAAATGTGAGGAGGGCCTCGATCAGCACCATGGAGTCTCCCTGGTTGACAATTCAGACTCTGTGAGCTCCTATGAGCCCAAGTTAGTTGATTCTGTCAGTTTTCTTGTGACGTCCTTGACCACTCTGGCTCTTACAATCCTTCCTCCCTCTCTTCAGCAATTCTCCAAGCGCAGTCTAATGTTTGGCATTGGGTCTCTGAATTTGGTTCCACCAGTTACTGAATGAAGCCTCTCTGATGGCAAGTGTGGTAGCAACCAATCTATGAGTATAGCAGAATATCATTAAGCATCATTACATTGACTTTTTTTTTCTCTCTAATTGTGTTTGGTTCTATACTAGGTCTCTGGGCCTTCCAGTCCATGGGTTCTAGCACTTCAGGCAGTTTCAGGACAGGGCTCACTCTAGTGGTTGTAATGGGTCTTAGGCTGGACCAGTCATTGGTTGGACACTCCCACAATTTTCCCAGTACATCCCATAGGCAGAACAAACTGTATGTCAAAGTTTATGTGGCTGGGTTGGTGTCCCAGTTTCTCCATTGGAAATCTTGCCTGGTCACAGGAGATGGCCAATTCAAGCTATGTATCCCCTTTTGCACACACACTCAAATAATGAGCTGTCTCTTCATCCTTGAAATGAAATTCTTGACCAATTAATCTTTGACTCTTTTCAGTGTTTTAAAAGAATAATATATTCAAACAAAAGCTTAGAGTTTCTATATTTGGGAAGTGAAATTAAATTAGCTATTTTGTATTCCAATAATTCTGTCATACTAATCTATATTTCACACTGTGAGGTAAAAATGACTTTAATGACAAAATATAAGACATTACCATTAAGTTCATGAGCTGCATCTTTGCCTAGTAGAAATGATACATCACACACAACATCCATATTAGATTGTACAACTGAATCACCTGATCTCTATAACCCATTTGAACTTAAAATAATAGCCCTTAGCACTGTATTACATCTCTAGATTTAAGAATTAAAAATTCCAACTTCCAGATTATAGAGAAGTATTTTATTTTTATTTGTTCAGAATAAGTAAAAAAGAATTCCTGCATAGCAACAAGAGTCTATGACTTACAGAAAAGGATGATTTGGTACTGTGACCCAAATAAACCAAAGTAATCAGAGTTACACCTTATAAACCACCACATTGAAGGAGTAAACTGCTTCTCTTATAAACTGTGAATTTTGGCTGTAATTCTACATGTAGCTTCATGAAAAAAGCAACTGAAACACTATCAGAAACTTTTTAACATTTAAACTAAGTGAAGTATGTTGTACCAGATTGAAACAGTTTTTATTTTGTTTTCTCTTATTGTTTTTTTTTATTTTTGAAAAAGAACTTAAAGTTGCATGGGTAGGGAGGGGGAGGGAATCTTAATGACTTGGGAAAGGATAAGAATATGATCAAAATATATTTAAATTTAAAAATCATCTTAAATAATGAAAAAGAAGCAACTGTGATTAAGAAGAAAATAATATTTTTTAAATGAGGTCAGAATTACTAAAAGATTCAAATAATTATTTACATATCATTAAATAACAATGAAGTATACAAGTGTTAATTTTAGTTATAAATAAAATTACACAAGAAGCATATTGGTTCCCAGGAGTACATAAAAAATATTTTGTTCTCTATTTTTCAATGCAGCCTCACAAACTCATAGGTGGCTTGCAATATCTTATAAGTTTATCTAGAAAATGAATTAACTAAGGCCTTGAAATGCTGTCTAAAATATTGCTAAAATTGGAAGGAATTGAGAATTTTATTATATGTGCCTATTTATAACCCAATTATATAGAAGCTTCAGCAAGAATTAATACCCCAGGAAAATTCTATCCAGAGAGGTTATATTTTCTATCTGAGTTCTAATTTATAGTTTACTACATCATATTACTTTTAGCTGTTGCCAAGAGTGGCTTTTAAATAAATAGACTAGAAAATTATCTGCTGGGAACTTGCAGAATTTGAGGTAATGTAAAATAGAATAGGGACCATCTAAACATAAACTGGCTTAAAAAAAAAAAAGGTTTTAGAAATGACCAGAGTTTAGTCTGTATGTGAAGTACCCCTATAGAGGAACGAGATTAGTTAGAAAAACTGAGATTAAAAAATAGCTTAGCCTAAAATAATTCATTATGACTATTAAAGAATTAAATCTGTTGTTAATTTTCTATTATGTACAATAATTAGTTTCTTTGGAGTTACTAAAATAGTTTATGTGGTTAAGATGCATAAAAAGTATGAATCTATAAAGTGCCAGTATTCTGGAATAATAATACTAAAGGAGAAAAATATAAAATCAAGAGTTCTGGCCATTTTTTAAAAATACTTCATTATTTAGTTGAGAAGCAGAAATTTTTAAAAATGCTAAAGTGGAAACTAGAATAACAGATAAAAATAATAAAATGTAATTATAGGCAACAGGAAACTCAAATACAGTCTTTATTCTGGCTTTTTCTCTTAACTGTGAAATGTTCCCTAGAAACCATTATTCCAGCGTGTTCTCCTCAGTTCAGGTAAATCACATTAGGACCACAGAAAGGACCTAGAAGAAGCTGAACACATAGTATGGCTTACTAAAGATGCACATTTCAACCTTGAAAAAAAATAAGACTCAGATCAGAAGTGCTATGCACAAGCTCTCAAGATATTTAGTAGCTGCCAATTCCACAGTTAGTACAAGCACATCTGAGAATATGTGAAAATGGGCATTCTTTGTGCTTAACTTAATATTGTCTGTTTTTTTCAAACTTAAAACATGATGCACTTTGAAACTGTGTGTCAGAATAGTTTTGAATGTGTAGGGAACCCACAAAGATTACAACTTGTGGTTTGACTCAAGGTCAGAGATTCAGTTTATGTTGTTTTCCTAGGCTGTATAATAGGTTGCAAAGGTCTTATACTTCAAGGCCTAATCACAAGATGCCTTGCCATGGGGCTTGGTTACCAGGTGTTTTTAAGGGTCTATGCTTGTTTGCACTTTGATCTGGAATTGGGGAGGTCTTTTGCCTCTACTCTTGCTAGTGTACAAAAGGCCCATTATGAATAACCTTGAGGCCGCTGGGTATTGACTCAGGGCCCTCGTGAAGCTATCCTGTGTCTCTATCTTTTTGCTTCATCTACTTTTATATTTCCTATCTAGCATTTCTCATGTTCTCACTCCCCACTTCAAGGGACCCTTCAATAGGTCGGGGCTGAATCCCAACACTGAACCCTGACAACCGTGCACCTCCAAGTCATCTATTTGATTACTTAGTAAATCAGAGTAGACAAGAAAGCATACCACATAAATAAATGAAAAGAATTATATCCTCCGACATGAGACTGCAAATTTCTTAGTATGTAGAGTATGAAAGGTGTAGAATACAAATAATTATAAAATAAAATATAAGCCAATGTACAGGAACATGATAAATAATTCTCCCTTTTCATTTAAAACTCTTCCAAATAAACATAGCTGGTAATATTATAGTATGGAATACAGTTGTTAATAAATGAAAATCATATAGAGTAAATTTATATCTTTAAATAAAAACAAACCTATGTTCCATTCAAGTATATAAGTATGCAGACCTTTTCTGTTGTTGTCAACTGAATGGATAAAGAATGGCTCTACCTCCGCTCCCCTCGAACAAATGCTAACAGCTAGCTGACAGTGCTGCAGCATTGTTTTAATAAAGACTCTGTTTCCATTCACTCCAGATAGAAAGGGAAATAAAACATAAAAGAATTTTTTTTTTTTGGTTTTTCGAGACAGGGTTTCTCTGTGTAGCTTTGCTCCTTTCCTGGAACTCACTTGGTAGCCCAGGCTGGCCTTGAACTCACAGAGATCCGCCTGCCTCTGCCTCCCGAGTGCTGGGATTAAAGGCGTGTGTCACCACCGCCCGGCAAAGAAATTTTTTAATCCAAGTCCACATTTGTGAACTAACCAGGTTCTTATGATTATCTACAGGAGCATAGAAAAGTGGTTATTAATGGGAATATGGGTGGTTAATACAGATATAACAATGGCCGGTCTTGCTGTAACATGGGTGACAAATTTGCAAAGCTCCATGCTGGAATTCTCTGCACAGCTTGCTGGCACCACTCCTCCAATAGCTATAAGAGTTCTCTGTGAGTTTCTTCATGGCTTGTGTAACTTAGCAATGGACCTTACAAAACTTGGAAGTGTGCTGACCTTTGTGAGTTTCATATCTTTCTTTTGAGATTTGTGAGGCTTCTAGGTTTTTCACTACTCTACACAAGGAAAGGTTTTAATCTTCATGAAAAAGCTAGAAAAATACATAGAAATGTAGAAAAATATGACAAGATAAAATTTATACTGTCATTCTCCAAATGGAAATGAGGGAGGAAAGAAAGGACAGTGAATGGGAAGATAAGAAAAGGAGGAAAGAAAAACAAGATGATCTTAAGGTATCAAGACTGAGGCATATTTTGCATGTCATAAAAAGTTGTGATTTTCTTGTTCCTCTGTGGGGAGGGATGTATGCAGAACCCCTAAAGATTAGCTTACAGTGAAAATTCTGACAAAGATTTAATATACCAGAAGACATAATTAACACAGCGAAGAAGTAGAAGGATTGGGGCTGAAGTTGTGTCTGAAGTTGGCAGAGTGCTTGCCTAGCATGTAAGAAAACATGACTTCTAGCCCTAGTCCTTTGATGGTGAAGACAGGAGAATTCAAATTTCATCACAGTAACTTTACTGCATAGAAAGATCAAAACCAGCCTGGGAAACATAAGACCCTGTCTGAAAGTAAATAAATAAAATAAATACATTGGCAAATAGTGGGAGCATTAAAATCTCATGATCTACACACGAGAAAATATAAAAATATTTAATTCATATATATTGAACTTTTCTACAACATAAAGTTAATATTATGATTAGCTAATAAATAGAATACTATAAAATATAGATTTAGAAAGGCCAGTGTAAAGACGGAATCTTATCCACTAAAACAGTGTGCTATTTCATCTTCTTTTTCCATTCCCATGTGCTCAATATATTTAGTAACGTTTTTTCCTAAATGGTGTGTGTGTGTGTGTGTGTGTGAGAGAGAGAGAGAGAGAGAGAGAGAGAGAGAGAGAGAGAGAGAGAGAGAGAGAGAGTTTTACTGTAAATTGAACACAGGGCCACATATGTTTTAGTATATTAAAAAGTTAAGGAATTAACAGTAAAAATTTTCATATAAGGAAATGACTATTCAAAATCTAGAATTGGGGAAGGCCCTGAGTCCAGAGCTTTGTTCTTCATAACACCTGGAATTCGTTTAGTACTTTTCAAATGGCATTCTTTCCTGGGACTTGCCTGTAATGTGAGAGTGAAGATACGTTAGGATAGGGTACTCGTTGTGAGGCCACCAGCAACCTGGAGAAAGGCACTTTTGTACATTTATGGTTTACTCCCAGCTTGCTTGGAAGCAGATCATGAGAAGAGACTTTACAGCTTGTTGGGTTTAGGGAAATCCTGTTGTATGTCAAATTGTAAGATAATGATGTGGAAAGGGAAAAGGAAAGTGTGAAGTTAGATCCTCAGCTACATGAGTTCTGTTCTATGGGAAAAATCTTAAACATGGTGAAAACACAAACCTCAGGAGTATAATAACACCCAATCCATGAAGGAAATAATTTATACAATCATGTCTGGAACCCATGGGTTGAAAACTGACCTTAGAATCGGTGAAGACCTTAAACCTTCCTTCTCCCAACAGAGTGTGATGGAGAGGCTTCCAGAGGCCTAAGGAACAGAGAATGAGGCAGTGACAGCAAACGTTGTGACTGACAAGTGATTCCGTTAGTTATGCAGTGTCTATTTAATGACTGATTTGCATTTCATTCCAAAGGAAAAGTCGCATATTTGTGAAGTAATTAACAGTTCTTATTTATGTATTGATTTGCCCATTAGCAAAATCTTGATGTATAATGTTGACAAGAACATCATGGTGTTACCTTGAAATTCAGCATATCAGAACCGATGATAGTGAAACAGCCTGCCTGACTTATATGTGTTTCTTGACACATACGAAGTTGCTTGGGGGTATCAAGGCTTCAAAATCCTAATAAAATGGAATTTATGTAAAATCAGATCCACTGCCTCTCATAGCCATTTGTCTTGCTGCATAGTTGATACAGGACTGGCTGATGTGGTCAACAGTATTATACAACATTCATTATTTTTTGCTTATTCAGCAAGTGATCTTTGTACTGGATTAAGATATATTTTTATTTATGTCTTGTGGTTTCAAATCTCCTAACAAATGTTCAGTAACATGTTTTAAGAATGAAACAGGTTTTTCTCACACTCACTCAGCAGAACAACAATCTCTATCCATTTTATACACTTTAATTAAGCTATATCTCACCCACTCTGTAATTTACAGCTTAAAATGTACAATCAAAAATTTTTGGTACACTCATGAGATTATGCAACCACTCAGTTCAGAAGAAACTCTATTGTCATTAGCATTGATGCCTCAGTGTTTTCATTCCTATATTCTACTGAGTATTAATTCATTTCATCATCATTTGTATTGTCCCTCAGTCTCACCACTCTTACACTCTGCTAGGTATCAATTTCTGTCTTCACAGTGATCCTTCACAGGTTATCTGGAAATTTCATATAGATAAAATCCTATATGTGCCCTTCACTTCTGCATTCTTTTCCTGTAAAAAAACTCTTTTCAGACTAACTTACATTATGATACTTTGGCATTTATGATGAATTTTGTCTGCCATGTCTGTAAATAGAAGACTAACAGGAAGATGGATATCAATATTCCAGTTACTGCCATACGATGTGTTTCCAAATAGACATTATACTGTTTCCCTGTTTTGTTCATTATCAATAATGTTGTGTTGCTGTGAACATTTCTGTATAAGATCATATGTGAGAGGCTATTTGTAAGGCTATTGATTGTTCTCCACAACCTGGTGCTTAGGTCTTGTTGCTGAGGACAATACTAACTTACATGATCAGACTAAAATTGAGCTGAGGCTCAACTAGAAGATTCATACCTAGTGCCATCCATTTTTCTGGAAGGGATTCTGAATGCTACCAGAATAATCCTCAATTTTGTAAAGATACAAATCCTGGGATCTACAAAAGCCTAAAAGACATACTGGCACAATAGTGGCACGGATGTTATGGGAGTAACCAACCATTTTTTATAAATTGGATTTAAGACTTACTCCTTAGGATTGAACCCATACTTGTCATTTATAAAGTGACCACAAACCTGTGACTGGATAGTTCATGGACCCAAGGAGAACCTGCTGTTAATATTCTGCAAAAGTAACATAGCAATAAAATGATTCCTCACAATGTATTTCAATACTCATAAATTGTGCATTGCTCAACCTTCATTGGAGAAACTTCTTGCAATAGGTAGGATTTAGCACAAAATCCCACAATGAGCAATATGTAGAGAGTGAGAGACTTTGAAGCACTCAGGACTGAATGGGTATCTCCATCAAACCCCTCCCCTCAAGGTGGTAAAGGCATCAGTGTGGAAGAAGAAACACAAATATTTTGAGAGCCAGAGGCAATGGATGACTATAAGGAAACAACATTATCCAGACTCAACAGGACTGATGCACATATTAACTCACAGAAACAGTAGCAGCATCTGAAGGACCTACAGAAATTCATGCCAGATGAAGTCACAACTCTGAAAGGGTAAGTGGACACACCTAACCAAGATGCTATTTGCAATTGATACCTACTGGCAAATGAGCTGTCTCTAATGGCACATTACTGAGTTTATCAACGATACTCCAGCACAGGTACCATTCACAAGTGTAGTTGTATAATAAATACAAAACAAACTCCTTGGTTTTTTTTTTGTGTGTGTGTGTGTGACGGGGGGATCTTTTTGTTTTGCCAATTTTTGTCTTACTGTATTTTTATTTGTTTTAATTTTTTGAGAGAAAGAGAGAATGAAAGAATATAGAGTTGTGTGGACATGGAGGTGGGTAGGACATGGGCAGGAGTAGAAGAAGATGAAAAATGATAAAACAGTATTTTATGAAAAAAATGAATAAAATTGATTTAGCCAACCTAATAAAAAGTAATGATGTGTAAACATAAAGAGAATGTTTCATTACCTTGAATGAAAGAGGTGACATTGACCACCTTTGTTTTGTTCTAATCTAAAAGGAAATGCTCTCAGTTTGACTCCATGTAGTATAATATTGCCTATAGGTTTCTCATAGATAGTCTTTATTATTTTTAGTTATTCTCCATGTATCACCAATAGCACCACAACTTTTATGAGAAATACCTGCTAAACTTTGTCACGTTTTTTCAGTCTCAATCAAGATGATTATGTAGTTTCTGGCTTAAGTTCATTTATATGGTGTTTATATTCATTGGTTTCCATAGGTTGAACAAACTTATATCTCCAAGAAATAATATATGGTCTTTTTAATTTTAATTTCAATTTTGTGTGCATGTGCTTTTTATGTGCATGGATATCTTTGCAACATCTTTGAGCAGATCCTATAGATGCCAGAAAAAGACATGAAATCCCATAGAATTTGAGTTACAGATGGTTGTGAGCCCCAATGAGGGTTCAGGCAACCAAATCTCAGTCTTGTGTGTGTGTGTGTGTGTGTGTGTGTGTGTGTGCAAGCAACTATGTGGTGATATTTTATTTGTGCTGAAATGTGGTGATATTTTATTTGTATGTTAATAAATAAAGTATGCCTGGAGATCACTGGGAGAAAGGCCAGCCATTTTTAACTAAACATAGAAGCCAGGCAGTGATAGCACACACCCTTAATTTGATCATGTGTCAGGCAGGGTCTCTGTGTGTTCAAGGACACACTAGGGAACAGCCAAGCGCAGTAACACACACCTTTAATCCCAGTACCAACCATAGAGACCTGGAGGTCTGTACAGATAGGCAGTGACAAGGAAGTGAGGTAGCTAGGCTAAGAGCCAATGAGAGGGCAGAACAGCAAGGCAATAAAGGTGCAGGTAGACAGGAAGTAACTCACCTTTTGATAGCTACAGAGCTGGAGAGGTAAGGTTGGTAGCTATCATTATTTCCCTGATCTCTAAAGCTTTTCATCCCTATATTTGGCTTTGTGTTTCTTATTTAATAAGACCATTTGGAAATTCGGCTATACAACTTTAAGTGTAGGTTTAGCATAACACTTATGAAGTTGCCTAAGAAAAGTGATGAAGGGGGATGTGTAGTTGAAAGTTTTCCTGTGTCCTGCCTGGTCTGCAGCTGCTCAGACCCATATAAACACACAAAGGCTTATATTAACTACGAACTATATGGCCTAATGGTTTAGGCTTCTTGCTAGCTAGCTCTTATATCTTAAATTAACCCATTTCTACAAATCTATACTTTACCATGTGGCTTGTAGCTTACTGGTACTTTTACATCTTGCTTCTCCTGGCAGCAGCTAGTAGCATCTTTTCTCTCTGTCTTTCCCCTTCCTCTCTCTCTAGTTGGAATGTCCCACCTAACCTTATTCTGCCTCAATATTGGCCAAATAGCTTTATTTATCAATCAATCAGAGCAACATATATTCACAGCAAACAGAACAACATCACTCATCAGGGATGTAGTGTAGACAAAGGGAAACTCAAGTCATGAAAAGAATATAAAGCTAATTTTGTTTGTCTAGTTTCAGTTCTGTCATTGTAAATGAAACATAATTGATTGCAGGAATGTGAAACTCTAAATCAAGTTGTATGACTTGAGAATGGCCATTTGTTTGTTTGTTTTTTCTGTACGGAAATTCACTGACAACTGTAGAGATAGTGACTGGAGATGTATTTGGGTAGTTACCTTTATCTAGCTATGGGTGGTTTAATTAAGAAAGAGAATGCTCTTAGTTCTAGATATACATCTAGATATACAGCAATCAAATTTCCTAGTTACATGTTATTTTTTATGTTTAATTCTTGTGCAACTATCAACTAAAAATTCTCAGCATCTTCCCCAACATTTCTCAGTGTCTGTTATTCCTTTTATTGAAATTATTTTATGGATATGAAGTAGAATATTTTGTGGTTTGGGTAAGAATTTTTTAATAAGTCATATGTTGACATCTGTTTATATCCTTATTGACAATTGAACATAATCTTTAGTGAATTATTTATGGTTTCCTTAGAGATATTTTGATTGTATTATCATTTTTCATTACTTGTCCATAAGTTTCTTTAACATTTTTTATGACATTTCAATTAAATGTTTAAAAACCCAGGTAAGCTCATGTTTGAGTAGCCCCCTGGTTTATTTGAATTCCTTTGGTTTATTTGAATAGGAGTTGCTTTCTCATTTCTTTCCATGTCTCATGAGTTTTCTTGTAGAGAATTAGAGATTTGAATATTCTGATGTGGATACTCTGGAAACAGCAATTCCTGCCTTCCTTGGGCTTTGCTTCTTTAGATACTATGGCTGTCAGGGTCTACCTGTTTAATGGCAAGTAAATAACTCCAGAAGTCTTTTTTCAAGTACAATGTTCCTTTTTGTGTGTGTGGTCACTGCATTTATGTTCTTCTGATGTTTTAAACAGCAATTTAAATGAATTCTAAAAAGATAAAGTAAACAAATATATATAAAAAAGTATCTAACCATTCATTCTATCTTTATTTTGTGGCAACAGATTCCCTCAACACTGAAGCAGTCTTCCACTTTCAAAGAGCAATGGTGGTAAAAGCATTCAGTTAGTTGTGTGATGCCTTTTTGAAGTGTGTATCTTGTCATGACACATATTTTTGCTTTGGGTTTCTTCATTCACCAAATATACAAACCCTACTTAATATTGAATTTTTTCAGACAAAATAATATTGTTTTTCTGCTTAATCTTACAATGTGTTTTAACATTTTATTTATTTTATTAACCTTTTTTCATTTATTGACCACAGTTTCCCCTTCCTCCGTTCCTTCCCTCCACCCACCCTAGACTCCCATGCACTCCTCCTCCACCTCTATTCAGAAAAGGGCAGGCCTCCCCGTGGGCTTGAACAAAGCATGGCACATCAAGGTGAGGCACACAAAGCTCCTCCCTTCCCCTGTATCAAGGCTTATCCAGCATGGGGAACATGTTTCCAAAAGCCAGATAAGCACCAGGGATAGGTCCTGATCACATTGCTAAGAGCCTTACAAACAGACCAAGCTCCACAAATGTCACACATATGCAGAGGGCCTAGGTTGGTCCTATGCAGGCTCCCTAACTGTTGGTCCAGAGTCCATGTGCTCCCGAGAGCTCAGGTCAGCTGTCTCTGGGGTTGCTCCATAATGACCTTGAGCCCACTGGCTAGTACAGTCCCTCCTCCCTTTCTTCATGATGACTTCGGGAGCTAGGCCTAGTGCTTGGCTGTGGATCTCTGCACCTGCTTCTATCAATTACTAGATTAAGGCTCTCTGATGACAATCGAGGTAGTCACAAAATCCGATTATAGGAGATTATCAGTTCGGGTACCCTCTCTACTTTTACTAGGAGTCTTATTTGGGGTCGTCCTTGTTTTGAGTACAAAAATTTTCATAGACATATGTAATTTGCTGCTTTAACTTACAACATGTCTTCACTTTTACAACATGAGGTTTATCAGTGATTCATACTGGTCCTTCTGCTATCCAACAGACTGGTTACAATACACACACACAATAATCTGTGAATAAAATGCCTGCTTACATCAGAGCAAGAGACCGGGCTTCACAGTGAGATCCTGGAATTCTCTCATCAACATTGAAGGCATGACAGTGAGGAGTAAGGTGACAACAAGAGGGTGCCATGAAAATTTCCTGTCATTTTTGAACTTACGTTATTGATTCACTATTTTCTTGAAGGCTGAAAACATTGGAGTCTTTTTGTAGCATTCCGGTAGAGTACAACCCAACTATGTGCACTTGGCTTTCCTTGATTTTCTTTGGAGAAAAGATCATGGAACTACCATTTGCTGCTACTACTTCTCCATCTGTTCTTTAACCAGGAGTCCACTGTCTGGCATATCTGAGGAAAAGAGAAATTTATCTGTTCAGCTCTTGGAGTGAGAACAAAACGAACTGTTCTAAAGAGAAACATTGAGGGCACTCACTGTGTCACAAGACCAGATTTTTTTTTTTCAGTCATCATCATCTAGGAAAGGAAATAATTTCCATCACCCAGATAAATGGTCTTAGTTTTGCATTCCAATGAGGAGAAGGTTTATTCAAAAGAAATCAAAACACATATAAGTATTTTTTTTCTTTTTGATCTAGGAAATTTTTGAAAATAAGTTTAAGTGAAGAAAATGCTTGCTCATTTCTATAAAATCATTTCTCATCAATGAGCAATTTATTAAACAATAGATAAGATGTCTTCCTTCACTAGGTCCATCAACTCTAAATTACTTCTTAAATTTGTTCCTTTCTCAGTCATTTGTCTTTGCTGAAAAGAAGGAAACATTAATATCTCAATACCCAATATTATAAATATTGGTTTATAGCTTTCATTTAAAGAAATTAGTTTGTTATTGAATTATATTTTCTTTTCTTAGATTCTATGAAATGCTAGAATTAAATTATTAACAAGTTGTTTCATGATATTGAAATTAGGTAATTGATGGTGTACCTACAGCATATGATAATTATCATAGAAATCACTTAATTCTTGAAGTGTTAAAGATCTTGTCGGTGTTTTATATAATTATGTATGTTTTGTTCTGCTTTGAATTGTAGTATTATGAGCCTCGAAACATGAAGGTTTCCTAAACTGTTTATGTTTCAGTTTATATTTTCTGGTTACATTATTTAAATTACAATTTTTAAACTCATGCTTTTTATGATAACATTTTTTTTTTCCTACAAAAACATCATAGGGGTAAGATCTTTCCAAGTTACTAGAAACCATGACACCAAATTCTTCTCATTAGCAAAGTGACTGGTCTGTGAAATCAATGGCCTGAATTGCCAAAGTCTGTCTAGGAAAATTCCTAGAATGTGTGATACAGATTTTATTTATAGATAGAATCATGTACCCACTGCAAAGGTGTTAAAAGTAGTGTCATCCTTATTTGCATTCTGAATAATTGGATGGATTGAGTTCGTTGGGATGGTTGAAGCCTTTAATTAAGATTGATAGCTGAGCTCTTAGCTATATTTAAATTTAAGCACAGCATTTACTTAGCCATCAATTTCTCTTACTTAAAGATTCCTTCCCTACAAAGTTTAACATACTCACTAGCTAATTTGTGTATCTTCTATAAAATTAGTAAAAAGAAAAATTATGCTTCCATGTTTCTACATGACTGTCTTGATGGAAGATACAAAAATGTTTGTGTGTGTGAATATGTTTGCATAGGAGTGGTTGAAATTAGATAATCAATGTTGAGTGTCTGTCTCAATTTCTCTACTTTAATTTTTTTAAAACAAGGTCTATCACTGAAGACAAAGCTCACCTATTTGGCTAACATGGATGGCCAGTGAGTCCCAGGCATCCTCCTATTTCCATATTTCCAGTGCTGGAGTTATAGACTCGTGCTACAGCACCCAGATTTTACATGTGTTCTTGGAATCCAAACTCACAAAAATCATATAGTTGTATGACAAGGACTTTACCAACTGAGTTACTTTTCCAGCCCTATCAGAGTGGTTTTATGATTTCATATTTGATTTTAATTAATCAAAGTATGTGAAGTGCCATCATGACTGGCAAGGTATAAATCTCTGTGTTTACTGATCATTAACTAATTCAATTTACTATTATAATCAATCTTACAGTTTACCAGTGAAATTTTGAGGTTGATGGGAAATTAAGTTTAAGTTCTTTCATATTGCCAGAGAATATGAAAGTAGATTCATTTTCTAGTCTTGATGAATCTAAGAAAAGCCAGTGTCTGTAAAGCACACATAAAACTCCATAGATATAGAGTCACAATAGTAGACTAAGAAGAAGGAAAGGCATCAATATTCAGTGATGACAAAGGAAGAGTAGCAAACTAGCAGTTGACTTACTTTAAAGACTTTAGTGGGCTAATACTTCTGAAATACAATTACTGAAAAGGCTGTGCTTGAGAATTGTGATCAATATTGTGGAAGCTGATCTTCTTTAAATGCCCATGTATATCCTAGAAAAAGCACAAGCCATATTCACAACCAGGTGATCAAACATCCCACATCCCAAAAGACGAACCTGTAAAAGATAATTCTTAGTAAAAGACAAGACTGGAGTTTTTCCTTCCTGACGTTTTTGGTAACTTACAGAAGGATTATCTTCAAAGGAAAATATAGGCATAAGGATCTCCTCTTAAACTGAACCAGCCAGCTCAGAGAAATAAATTTGCTTATTGGAATCCTGGAGCACCATGAGAAATATTAACAATAGCAAAAGTTGGCATCTGAGGAAGCTTTCAAAGTAGGAAATAACCAAATGAACAAACATGCAAGCAAAGTGAAGTGAAGCAAAGGAAAACAAGAAATGAACAGCAAGAACAAGGCCATGGAAATTTGAATATTTTAGAAAATGTGTAAACAATATCCTTTGAGAAATTCATAAATAAAATCAGAAGAATCTTCAAGAGCTATACAAATCACGATTTGACAATAAGATATAGACTTTTAAAGCTAAATGGATTATACTCAATTTAGAACATTCATAGAATTTTGTATACTATTTATCAGGAATTTCCTTGGAAATTAAAGGGTTAGACATTGTAATAATAATAATATTGATTGTATAAAAAATTTAGTGTCCCAGGCAATCAAGTATGTTTCTATGAGTTTTTCCAAAAGGAAAAATAATGGGGAAAATAGCAAAGAAATATTGCAGGAGAAAAAAATCTCAAAACTCCAGTAAAGTCTCCACACTAAAAAAATACACGAAGTACCAAAAATTCATGCAACAGGACACATTCTGCAGTACAAGGACATCAAGGATTTTTTTTTAATTGTGGTTCAAAAGTGAAGTTTAATAGTCTCTAAAATTAACAACATAATAGTTTCATATACAAAAAAAATCAGATATGAGTATTCAGGGAGCTTCCTTATCAGCTATACTGAACAAAAGCTAAAGGAAAATGGAACTGATAATAGCAAATATCAAGGGCAAATCAGTTTGCTATTCTTTTTGTATTTGTTCAGTTGTACTGTAGCTAGAGTTTTCCTGCCGGGCCCACAGTCAGGACAAATCTCTGTCACCTGCCAGTCCCACAGCCGCTCAGACCCAACCAAGTAAACACAGAGACTTATATTGCTTACAAACTGTATGGCCATGGCAGGCTTCTTGCTAACTGTTCTTATATCTTAAATTAATCCATTTCTATAAATCTATACCTTGCCACATGGCTTGTGGCTTATCGGCATCTTCACATGCTGTTTTTCATGGTGGCGGCTGGCAGTGTCTCCGCTCAGTCTTCCACTTCCCAGAATTCTCTCCTCCTTGTCCCGCCTATACTTCTTCCTGCCTGACCACTGGCCAATCAGTGTTTTATTTATTGACCAATAAGCAACATGTTTGACCATCCCACAGCATTGTACATTTTACTTGACTGTATAACAGAACTGAATATGGACTTCAGTGTGGTTAGATTAGCTGTGCACATGTAAGAAAGGATCACAGGTAAATTGCTAGCATATATGGAATGAAGTCAGTTCTTTGGAGATAGTAATAATGGCAAAGACAAGGACTAGAAACTGCTGTAAAACCACTGTTCCCAACACAAAGTCATTAGTACTCTTCAAGCCTCCTCAAAGATCAAAACAATGTACATGTTTATATCAATTTGTTTTACCACAGGGCCTTTCCTAAAAATTACAAAAGACTATATGATGTTACTCACCATCACAATGCATGGCATATGTGACTTTATCAGGACATACCTCTTGTTAATAATTGAATGAGGCTATGAGGGTGTATATCCTCTTCAGTCTCTTAACTTTTTCCATTGAACTTGGTTATTATACTTATTCTAGAGTGGCTTTAACTGCTCCATGTTTTAGTATGTGTTCTCTTTAACGTTGTATGAGAATTATATATAAATTTTCATTCGCACATAAAAGACATAAAAGGTAGTATAATAAAGCTCTAAAGGTCTGTATTACTCAGAGTTCTCTAGAGGAACAGAACTTATGGAATGATTATATAAAGGTATTTATTTAATTTTTAAAGTGGATATTTCTTTTTTATTAAGGACTTTTTATTCATTTTACATACTAACCACAGATACCCCTCTCTTCCCTCCTCCTGTCCCGCACCTTCCCCCCAACCAAACCCAACCCCTAATTTCTCATCAGACAAGGTAAGGCCTCCCATAGGGAGTCAGCACAGTCTGGTACATTCAATTGAGCCAAGTCTAAGTCCCTCTCTCTGCATCAAGGCTGTGCAAGTTGTCCCACCATAGGTAGTGAACTCCAAAAGCCAGTTCATGCACCTGGGATGGATCCTGATCCTTCTGCCATGGGGCCCCTTAAGCAGATCAGGTTCCACAACTGCCTCACTTGTCTTATAGAATGTGGTCCAGATAGTCCAACAATGGACTGTCTACCAATAGAAGGTCCAAGAATCTAGTTGTTGTTCAGTCCATGAGGATAGATGTCTTACCTGGTCTTTAGTATATCTCGGAATCCATAAGGAATTGCAAGCAAGTGTAAGAGCAAGCAGGTAAAGAGAGAGCAAGCTTCCTTCTTCCATATCCTTTATATAGGCTGCTAGCAGAAGGTGTGGTACAAATTAAAGGTGAATTTTCCCACATCAAAAGGTCTGAATTATAGGTATATCTTTTCATTTCAAAGATCTGGATTAGAGTGGGTCTCCCCATTTCAAATTATTTAATTAAGAAAAAGC
>CABHPH010162929.1:7503-43031 GCA_902168325.1 Peromyscus nudipes | reverse complement strand
CCACTCTCTTTGTTATTTGTTCTCAGCAGAATCCCCTAATCTTAGGTGCACCTAATGTATACATTCCGAGAGGTCAGGACTGTCAATGGTTCTGCTACTTTTGGGGACCCACTATTTTAAAGAAAACTGTTGGTTGCATTTCTACCTGATGTAACCAGCAATTACAGATTACCCAGAAGCTACTGAGAGTGTATTTTTTTAAAAGCTCTTAAAAGATGTTAAAAGGAAAAAAAAGGCAACGTAATGAAATAAGGCAGTTGTTCAAATGTTTTTCTCTTTCTCTGAGTGTCCATTACGACAGATTCAGAGGCTGACGAGAATTCTGAGCTGCAAAGCCGTCAAGGGTGCTATCACCTTTCATAGAGCTCCTGGAAACTTTGTAGTCCATTATTGCACTTGAAAGTGTTTCATTATGTCCATTTTTTTTTGGACCAGTCAAGGTAAGTGAATACAGCTGTGACAAAATCTCTTTCTGTGTCAAAGCATAAATCCCATGAAGCCTGCTGTGTGATCATCACAATCAATACCGAGATTATGAGGAGAGACTCTCAAGGAGAGTCCTGTTTGCCTATCACGTTCTTCCGAGATGTTTCTGGTAGCTTCATCTAACAAGGAAACTTGACTTAAAAGCACATCCCTGTGTTCCTGAAAATAAAATATTCCCATGCAAAAATCACTGGGAAAAACAGTAGGGGTGTGTGAGTACATTGTTCTCTCTTACTTGCCTCTGTGGCATGGAAAAGTAATGTCTTAAATTTATAATATTGCTCTTAAAATATGTTAGTGAGTTTTCCCTCAGTGCGAAATCATTCTTCATATCACTTGGCTCCAGCATAAGGCTATGATAAAGCAGCATGGATGCATACACAAAGATTTTTTGTCCAAAATCAATTCCCAGAATTAAAACTTCCACAAATATGTAGATAGGTATAGATAATGGATATTATTCTATATTGACAACCTGTTACAGTACACAAGTTGGAAAGAACAAGCACTGCAGATGAGGATTTTATTGACTTACTAGTATTAAACTAGTATCTTTTGGTTCTCTCTGAACTGATGGAATCATAAGGTAAGGCGTTATTTATTGTAAGTACTAAGCATCTCCTTTGTAAACCAATTATTCTGACCCTGTCCATCTGTATTCATCAATTAATGCAAAGACAATAAAACAAGGGAGAGAGGCGGGGGACATTATAAGAGAAAATTGAAAATTTCTACAGCAAAAACTTAACGAAATCTAAATTACAAGTCATGTTATATTTCTTTTAAGTTAATGCGAAATGTGAACAAACGAGTAAAAATAGAATGGCGATGTGAGCAGGTTTCAACCCAGAGATGGCTTTTTTGAGAGGGGCATGTACTCCCAGTCCTTTGTGGAGCTTTTGTCCTAAGACCAGATCACTGGATCATATGATGCTTGCTGGGATTGCACACACTCACCCCAATCTGGATTCTTTCTATATCCACAGCACACTTGTAGACAGATCTTACTGCTGACACCAGCTTTCTCCCACATGGTGATGCCTCTTCCCTCGTCTTCCAAGTCCTAAGTTTTCTGTCTTAAAAGTCCCTCCTTTTACTCCTTGGCATCTACAATATTGCATATTAAATGCTATTAAGTAATTTTGCCATAACACCAGACTAGGAACTTTAATCTACTAATATTCAGTACATATATCTAATATAACTTAGAAAATATGATTAATTTTGTAAAAAATACAAGCAGGTTTGATTAATTCTTGTATTTCCCTTAGCCACTTTAAAAGAAAAATTTTATTTTAATAGATGTGTATGTATGTGTGTATAGTAACAGGTTGATATTCATAAGAACAGTATTACTGGAAGTTTAGATTGGAATCCTTTTCATGTCTAAGGATTAGTTCATAATGACTCACAGTAAAGTAAGGACAAAAGCAGACAGTAAACCATTGCAAGCTTTTACTGCAATTTGAAGGAGTAACACTGTATCCATTTTATTTTTTCAGAAATACTAAATATTTTTAATGGAGTCTTGTGTTCTGTATGTATCTTTCTTAATTATTTCATGTTTACTGGAACTAAACATAGTATTTGTATTAGGATTTTCTCTAGAAAGAAAAATCAAAGAGAGTTTCTGTGCATGCCTGTGGATGGGATCTGAAGTTTACTGATGGCCTACTAGTGCTGAAGTGTGCATTTATTGTTCAAAATATCCCTGCTGAGTGGTCAGGTCAGCAGTATATTTCGATGTGTGTGTGTGTATGTGTTTTTTTTTCTATTCTGTATATGTGGGTGAATATAGAATTCTGTTTATTGCAAGGCATTGCATGGTAACATACAGTGGCCTAGTCCCAAGAATTGCAGGCAGAGTCAGCAAACAAAGGACCAACGGGAGCTGATAGCACAGTTTGCTGGCCTCATGGATTACAGAAGCCCCATCCACACTTGGGAGATAATTGGCTTCACTCTGTCTAATGATCTTTAAAACCCTAGTTCATCCAATGTCATTAAATAAACATAGAAGATAAGGAGGGAAAACACAACAAAATTTGCTGTCAAGTAAATTGACCATCCAGCGAAGACATTTAGAACAACACATTCAAATAAGAAATACAAATGTCTATAGCTTACCCATCCCTCCTGGAGTCACTGTCCTTTCTTCGTTTGTACCTGATTGTCTGACTCATGCTGGTTTTACTCTAACAAGCTTCTTTTAACACTTTTGCAAAACAAGTCTTCCTGGAGCACATTTCTTCAGTTTTGGTTGTCTGAGAAAGCCCTCATTCTCCACTAATTGTAAAGGTTAATTGCACAGAGTGAAGGACTAGGGACTGATATTTTATTTTGTCACTATCAACAATTAAATTCTCAGCGTACTACTGTCCAGCTTGCATGATTTCTGGGAAACAGTCAGAATGTTCTCCTTTAAAGATCATCCAGCACACACATCTCCCAGGTTCTTTCAACATTTTGCTTACCTTTGATTTTCTGAAATTTGGAGGTATCAGCTTTGCTACATTAATCCTGCTCATATTCTCTTAGCTTCTGGTAGACTATGGTGCAGTTTTTAATCTTAAGTTAGGAGAAATTATCTTCTTACGGCTTCAGATATTTCTTACTTCCTCTTCTCCTCCTTCTATTCCCATTTTGTGTATTTGCCCATGTGATAATTGTCTTAAATTTCTGGGTATTCTGTTCCATACTTCCATATTTTTCTGTTAGACTTTAAGTGTAGGGACTTTCAAATAAGATATTCTCAGAAAAAGAGATCATCTCCTCAATTGAGTTAAGCCGACTAATACCCCCATCAATGACATTCTTCATCTCTGTTGTGCTGTTATTTCTGATATTTATTTTTGGGTTCTTAGCACTTCCATCTGTTTGCTTACACTGCCCATCTGTGCTTGCATGCTGTCTACTTTGCCCGTCAGAGCCCTTAGCATATTAATCACAGGTGGTTTAAACCCCCATCTGATCATTTCAACAACCCTGCTTTTTCTGAGTCAGGTTCAGATGCTTTCTTTGTATCCACAAACTGTGCTTTTGGACTTTTAATGTGCAGTGTTACTTTTCTCTCTGGAGTCGATGGAGTTGCTGCACACTGACCTCAGTATGAAGTTGTAAGAGTCCGGGGAGAAGAATCATTCTATAAACCTGTTATCAGGTTTCAGTCTTCTAGTGAGAATTTGCTTTGGACTGTGAGCCTCACACCAGCTTCTCAGAGCACTTCCTACCTTTAGGTGAGAGAGGATGGCCACGGTGGAATGGGTTTAGATATTTCCCTTCCCAGAGATCAATCCTCTTCTGATAAAGCCCTAGCAATTTTGCTCTGCTAAACTAGCTCCTCTTGAAGGCACAGCTCCTTCCTAACAAGAGAGCTTTGTTCAGTGGATGAGTGCACTTGCTGCTCTTGCAAAGGACCGATGTTTGGTTCTCAGCACCCACCTGGTGGCTCACAACTATCTGTTACTGCATTGCTAGGGAACCCGAATGGTTCATTAAAAATATCAGACATGAGTTCCATCTTGTGGAACAGACCTTACATTCAATCAGAATTTATTTAGTTATTCCTGTAACCCTCATGTCACCATCGCTCCAGTGGATGCATCTTGCTAGGTTGGCCATTACAGTAACTCACAGGGTCCACAACTGGAAAGGACTGTGTATTCCTTTTCTCCTTCTGGTAGCATAAATAGAATCATCTGGCCTAGGAAGGCTATCTTGAGGATGATTCTTCCAGGTTATTGATATCTTCATCTCTTTATGTTCTATGACGCAAGTATGTGGTGTCTTTAGCAACGTTGTTTGATCATCAAGGTCTGGAGGGTAAGCAAGAGCAATGGCAATAGACTTTAATGTTTTTACTCGGGGAAAGGTGGTATGGGACCCAGCTGACCACCAACTCAAAAAGAAGTTTCTTCTTTGAAAGCCTATGGTGTCTGAGAGAGGCATTATAAAGTAATTATTTTAAAGCTGTTTTATGTATTACATATATAAAACCCATTAATATTATATGTGTAAATATTTTATTGAATTTCTACAGCAGTAGGTTTCCATATGGCTTTTTCAAAGGCCTTTAGTATTGGAAATCCCTCCCTGTACTCCTTTTTCTACCCTTCCTTGCCATCACTCATCTATTTAACCCTTCCTGTTCCATTATCCCCCTTCTCCCCTTCATATAACTTATGCTTCCTTCCATTGAGCCCCACCCTCCCAGCACAAACCCTTACTAATTTTCTGACTTCTGTGGGCACTCAACTTAAACACACATATCCACAGTCTCAAATTTAACATTCACATCTGAGGAAGAACGTGTGGCGGCTTCCTTTGTGTCTGGGTTACCTCACTCAGTATAAATATTTCTAACTCTATCCATGAGCCCTAGGGGAGAGCTGCGAACTTAGTATTAATTCTCTGCAGATTAGCACAGTATTAAACTCTCCCCGGAGTTCTTATCATTATATTCATAGATCAGTGTCTCTCAACTTTCATCATAGGAGCTTCTTTCTCTAGAAAACAGCAATTAATGAAGAGATCCACCACTGGTCAAGTGCAGAGAATAAGGGACTATATAAGGCTCAGTCCTGAGTGGGATCTCAATATCGCACACCCTCCCAACAAGAAAAGGGGACCGTACAGATGGTAAGAACAAGGAGAAATAAACATCTACAGAGAAACAGTGTTTTCTGGACATGACAGATCTGCTATGCACATGAAATTACAATGACTATGACTGCATGCCTACAGTCTACAAAGGTCTACAACAGATCAAGCCAGCCAAAATTCCATCGTGGAATGAAGAGGAGATCATGAGGCCTTACTCTTATTTGGGAAACTACTAGAAATTGATGGCTGCTGGGGGAGTTGGAAAAAGTTTTGCTCAGTGATGCAGCCTTTGAAGTCCTACCCATGTTCCAGAAGATTTATGTTCCTACATTTATCTGGTGGCACTAAGTAGACTCGTGTGTGTGTGTGTGTGTGTGTGTGTGTGTGTGTGTGTAGAGGAGAGAGAGAGAGAGAGAGAGAGAGAGAGAGAGAGAGAGAACATGGTTATGACATAAATGTGTGGTAAGGTCAATACAAGAGGATTTAGAGAGGAGGCCATAGAAGGTGGATTTGATCAAACACATAATATGCATGTATAAAACTCTCAATAAAAAAGATGAGAATGTTTTGATATATTTTAAAAGCTTTACTTCTCTCTATTCTTTGCTAGACAGCAAGGGGGTATTTACCAAACATTCACTGTAAGGCATGTCAGAGTTCCAGAACACAAAGCTCATGTTGAGGGATAAGGAGGCTCTTTTCTGACTGAGTTTTCTTCAAAAATTGAGTTATATTAATTTTTTGCATTTAACATCTATCAATATAGCAGTTGTGGTCCTGATTTCTCTATGGTTAGTATAAAGTCGTTTCATGGAAATTCCTGCTTCAGAGCTCTGCTGTAGAAGGTTTTGATTTTCAGTTCCTGCCTGTTCGTGTCTCCAGTTGAAGAGAAGCAGTGGTCTACCCTGTGACCTCACTTTTCTTAAACCTTAAAGAACTGTGGAATTTTCAACTCTTCCTTCTTTTACTTGTTGGGATCAAAGGAGATTTCGTAGCTTCTTGTATGTCAGACCCAAACCAGAAGCTAAAAATGGTTTCCATGTGTCAAAATCCAGCTAGACTTGAAGATTGAATATATGAATTTTAAGCAACAAATATTTGTCAGATACTATGTCACACCTATGAGTAACAGAAGTATTTAATTCATCCTTATAGCTAAACAGTGAGGAAACTGGCTTCATTTTACAACTGAAGATATTAAAGTTTAGAGTATCAACTCATATATCAAATGACAAAATTATAATTTAAATTTAAGTCAAAGTAAAACTGTTAATAAATAGTCTTTTGACTGTAAGAGGAAGAATGAAAAGAAGAGTGAAACATAGATAAGAAAGAGGGATGAGGGAAAATGGAGAGATTAGGTTTCTTTCAAAAATATTTACAGCCATTGACTATATTTCATGAAAATAAATATATGATTATTATGCTTTCAAAGCCAAATTGAAAGTGTCTATTTCAAACTTTTGTGCAATGCACATCTTCTTGTAGAATAGAATTGTGGTTATCAGTAAATATATGAAAAACTTTGGAAATTTTTTTCTCTCAACCCCTGAGAAAACAAAAGGACATTTCGTATTTGAGTTAGACATGGCATTGCCCCAGTGATGTACAATCTTATCGCCAGAAATGTGATGGGAAAAAAGCCGCTGTCCTCCATGCCTTCCTGGTTTAATGTTGGAGAGCCGGTGTTTTATCACCACTCCAAGGTAGTGCCATCATTTATGTATATAAGAATTACTCAGGTAAATGTCAGTCCAGTTAAGGCCAGGAGGCCTGTGCACTCTATAAATCATGGAAGAAAAGCTCACCACCATTTCTTTACCTTAGGCAACATGCTCCCTGAAAGGAAGGGAAAAAAATGAAAGCCGTAAAGCCAGGTAAATGAAAGGAGACAGCTGAGTGAATATGCACAAGCTGTTTCTGCCAATATACTTTATTGTGAGTCATTTTGTAATGTTTTTATTCCCCACGTGTTTGTTGAAAGTTGCATACAACCATTGCTCTGCTTATCATCAAGGCAGTGATTATATTAAGAATGCTATCTCAGGCCAGCAGGGTTCTAAATGTTGGAAACAAAGTCTGTTTAAGGTAAAACATTATTTTTGAAATTTGTCCTCTGCTGTCAAAGCATTAATAAAAGTGGGAATACACCTCACTTATTTAAATCACAAGAGTACACAATTGTCATTCCAATAAGGGGCCATATAATTATATGGGAAAGATCATACAACAGAACTCAGAAGTCACTGTGCAATTTCGATCTGATCAAAGAAGAAAAAAACTGTTTCAGTAGAAAAACTAACACTTGTTTAAAATGGTTGTGTAATGGAAAAGTAGATTAATAGCTGCAATTATTTAGAGACAACTGTATTGAGTTTTTGTTCCCTTATATTCACTTTTTTTTTTTTTGAGACAGGGATTCTCTGTGTAGCTTTGGAACCTTTCTGGAACTCACTCTGTAGTCCAGGCTGCCCTTAAACTCACAGAGGTCTGCCTGCCTCTGCCTCCCGAGTACTGGGATTAATGTATTGTCAGGATTACAAAGCAGACTTTTCAGATAACAGTAACAGTCATATTCCATGAAAATACTTTTAACTACTAAATGACAGATGTTGAAGTATACCATACCTAGTGCTTAACATATATAAACGTACATCATCAGCTTATTTCTAATACTAACTTTCATCTTCTATTAACTCTCATTAATTGTTTCTTTTGCTATGTGGTTATAAAAAGACATACAAAAGTGAATATAAAGCCGATCGGTGATAGTACACGCCTTTAATTAATAATTTAATAATTAACTCTAATTTTATTTAATCATGGCTGTGAAGCCTTACAGTGATCATGATGGTAATTCAACTGGATAAAGGATACACTATAATACCCTTTCAGTGATAAAGTTCAGGTTATTTTCTTATGAATGAAGAATATATATTCTGAAGGTTTTTCAAAACTGTAATAAGTGAAACTTCCCTTCATGAAATTTTGAGGGAGAGAAAATATCCTGCCATGCCTTAAACTAGAAAACTTATGAGAAAAATCACATTCAAATAACTTTTTATGGTGATTTGCTGCATGGTTTATTTTATTAGTTGTTATTGTTGTTAGTTTCTTCTGTTCCTAATTCATGCATTTGGTTGCATCATGTATGTATTCACATGAAAAGAAGGTAATGCATATTACAAATATATAATATGTATAATATATATATATATATATATATATATATCAGTATTTTCAAAAATATGGTTGAGGAGCGGTCTTGGAAATTATCTCCATGGATAAACAAAATAAACCATAATCAACTTTCACATAGCAAAACTAAAAATCATGAATCATTTCAGACATAAATAGGAATGCACATAATCTAATAGGCATATTATAATCATTTTGATACTTATATGGTTTAATAGTATTAGATTTAATCATGTTAACTTCTACAAAAAAGACAGGTAACTAAAACTGTTCATGAGGTTGTATGGTAGATGATGTGCTCTCCATGCTTATGAGAAAAAAAGCTGGCACTTGTCTATAAAACTGAGTAAGTAATAAAAACTGTATCCCAAACATCATTTGAGATCATCTATATACAGACATAAAATTAAAACAAACATGAATATTCTGTACTACATTGGCATGGATATAAGAAAGTACTGCCCATCAAACTGTCTATCATTTTTAGAATAATGAAGCAAAGCATAATGAACAGAACCATGGAATTCAACTAAAAACTGAAAATGGAGGTTTACATATGAACACATTTAAATAATTTAAATGTGTAGGATAAACCAAAGAGCTATGAAACTGTTGGCATAATAATTTATGTGCTTTAAAATACAACCACAAGACATCCATACACACCTCATGAGGACAGGTGGAAAAGTTGTCAGTGGATGCTGAGAAAAAGGAGCAAGGAAGTATCAAAGAAACAATAAAGTTATCTAGAGTAGACCAGAATTAAGGCCTGTGACCAACTCAATTTGTTACATTACAATACAAAAAGAAAAAGAGTTTTCAACAGACTTTGACACACGTACTATGTATGTTTCAGTGTGAAAACATAGTTCAAAAGAACTGTAATTGAAATAGTAAGAGTCATAGTTTTGATAGATGAATCTGATAAATTTGGCTTCTTCCAAATCACCTGATCAAAGCAACTACCTAACTTCAAACAAATGTGTTGTGTTCATTGGCAACATTCAGCTTCTGCTGTTATGATAATGGGTTCTGAGATTTATGGGCTTGGTCATTAATTCTTTAACAAGAGAGGATTTTTTTGTTGTTGATGTTTTTGTTTGTTTCATCTCCTTTTTACCTTTTCATGTCAGTAAAATTCACTCAAAATCAAAAATTTTTTATTGTGATATGCCCTTCCAGTCAAGCTAGATACATCAAGAAGAATATGGAGTAGAGAAGCTCTAATTTAGTTCATCAGGCTAATTATTTGTAAGACATTATTTTAACAAATCTCTACAAATGAATGTAAAACTATCACAGATCCACACAAATACTCATAAACTTAATTAAAAATTCATAAGCCAGAAATTTCGAAGTGAGACTCTAGTCTGTGTGTTCTAACTTTTTTATTACAATTATTATATATTGGTAGTGGAGTATTACCCTTAAACACAGTGTGAATCACCACACACAAACTGTTGAAAGCTCTCCACTGGTTAAAAAGGAATTCTGCACTGTCTTCTAATACTCATTTCTCTACTGATCCCATCTTTGTCCCTTTTCTCCAACTTAAATAGGTTTCAAATTAAGACTTAGAAAACAGAAAATGAGTCTCATACCTACTCTATTGATGTTTTCTTTAGTTTAACTATGCTTCTTCTCTGATAATTAAATCCCTGCTGTTGTTTTAAACTTGAGTGCTTCTACCTCTGCCCAGAAACAACTATGCAGTTGAAAGTCACAAACTTCTATCTTGTGCATGTATCTGAATTTATTTATAACACTTCTATTAAACATAATGCATTGTCCTTGCGTGGCAGACATGAACATATTTATCTCTACATGTTCATAGCATTTTATTATATGATTATTTAGAGGCTATATGTTTGTAGGTCCTAGATAAAATTTCCTTCCATCCTTACCTCTTGATTTCCTTTTTTGTATATCATAAATTTACTGAATAATTTGGAATGTTAACAGTTTAACATTATAATATCTCAAAAAATACCTGTAAATTCTTGTTAGTTGTGATAATTTATTTGTTGTAAATTTCTCCTTTTTGTAATTTTAAGAATGAGATAGCAAAACTTGTCAGGGACAAAATTAAAGATGGTAAATAAATTGATACATGATGCAACAAATAATAGAATGAGGAGTTAGAGATAGATGATATACAGAGAAAGATAGATAGATGATAGATAGATAGATAGATAGATAGATAGATAGATAGATAGATAGATATCCATCATATATCAAAGGTAAGAGTAGCAACACAGAGGCATCAATACAATAGAAACCAGCACCTACAAGTTGGCATAAACCCTGAAAAGTTTTCATAAAGATTATGAATCAAAAATTGTGGTATATTAGGTACTTGCACTGAAGAGTTGAGTTCATTTGAAACTCTACAAATGTGTAAGATTTTATCCCCATTTTTTGAGATTACAATAAAATTATAACATTTCTACTTTCATTTCTTCCCTGTAAACCCTCCCATATACTCTTTCCCAATTAGCTTCAAATACATGGCATCTTTTTTCACTATTTGTTATTTCATACATATATGCATGTGTATGCACATTTAAATTCCTAAATATAACCTGTTGAGTGCATATAATGTCACATGTGTAATTTCTGGAATGATTATTTGACACTAGACAAACAATTGGTGTGTTCTTCCCTGGGGAAAACCACCCCCCAGCTTTCTTCAGTTGCCTATAGATCTTTGTATAAGGTTAAGGTCTTATGGGATTTTCCTTGTCTGCTTTGGCATGTTCACATCCAGCTTACCATTGGACATGCATAATGATGAGAGTTTTGGAATATAGCTTCTGATATTGATAGCAGACAAAACCTCACAACATACTCTTGGATCCCCCGGCTGTTACATCTATCTGCTCATTCTTCTGCAATATTCCCTGAGTTCTAGGTATGGGACTTTTGGTAGGTGTATCCACTAGGACTAGGTTCCATAGGTCTACATCTTACTTGTAGTTTTCTGTAATAGTCTCCATCTGTTTCAAAGAGAAGTTTCTTTAATGAATGTTGAAGACTACAGTTATCTATGGGTATAAGGATAAATGTTTACAGATTGTTATTGGGAATAGTGCTAGGTTAGTAAATTAGTGCTTGTATAATCTTCAATAACTGTATGTCACAAGCACTGGGTAAATAGCTAGATTTACAGAATTATATAGTTTCCCTCTTGTAAGGGAAAGCTTGTTAAGCTTGTCATAAGTTCAGTTAGAGATTTGTTGGTTATAGCCAATCACGTGTGCCACTACTGCATCCTTGGGGTTACCTTGCCATGCTGGTTATTGATGTGGCTCATAAGCATCAATGCCAGGTAAGACTATTAGTTGCTTCCCTCATTTAGTGCCTTTAGCGTAAGATGAAAGCTAGCTTTCAGGATGGAAAATTTCAGCTCAAGGGTCTCTGGGTCCTGTTTCTTTAGTGTGTGGTGTCATCAGCAATAGAGACTTGACTTCTACCTCTGGGCACAACCAAGGGCAACAACAATAGGCTCTATGTTTTGTGAGTCTCTTTGACACCACTGGTCAAAAATCCAAAAGAGTGACTTTAGATTCATTAAGGTAGGATAGATAATTGAGTATTTTCTTTTAATTTGTCAGACACAAGTGAACTGAAATTCATTACACTGTGAATGCAATCTTTACTTGATAATTGGTCCTGTTGTATACAGTCTTATTGTGTTAAAGTTAAAACCTTCATTTTTTTTATTTAGATGAAAAGGGGAAATATTGTAGAATATTATTTCAAGGTGTGTTACTTTTGTTTATGCTCTGGAATATTTGTTTAATGATGCAAAGATGTGTTTGATTAAATAAAATTCACCTATGGTCAGGAGGCTGAGTCAGAAACTAGCTGACAGGAAGTGGTAGGGAGAGGCCAGGTAGAGAAGGGTCTTTAAGTGGGGGCAAGGAGAAGCACAGGACTTTTTGGAGGATACAAGCAAGATGGGGAGGTAAACTACTTGCTATTTAGCCTCTCTGCAGAGCAAAAGTCCACCTTAAAAAAAAAAACCTCAAAAGAGTGTTTTTCATGCCTAGTGTTTGTTTTGTTTGTTTGTTTTAGGTGGCCATTTGGCTCTTGAAGGAAGCACTATCATCTCAAGATAAGCAAAGTTCATTAAAACTGCATAAATATAATTATACAAGAAATTACTTATCCCCATTTTATACATGATACAACAAAAGACAGAAAATTTCTAGTGGCCTAGATCTTCAGCTAAAATTACTTTCCTGTGCCAAAAAGTCTGTTGAAAAATGAGTAGCAGAAGAAGAGGGGCACACTTGAAAGAGGAGAAACAATCCTGATTTGAGAATTGAATTTAAAAATGTTAACAATCACAAAGTGATAGAAGGTACAAAATGCTGAAAACCTTAGATGAGGATCGTTTGCTTAAATCTTCCAGTTCTCACTCTGTCCTGCACATGAGCATGGAGATAGATGGAAGATTACTTAGGTGTAGAGCATGAAATGTATCAGATGGGATGTGAATTACACTCTTCTCAACCTGCATAACATATCACATGAAGTAGCCTGTGATGACATTGATGTTATACTTTCCTTATAATTTGATCCATCCTTTATTCAACACACTTGACACTGAAGAGTAGAGAAATATTTATTTTACTTTAAATCAAGCCAGTGTTGACATCACACCTTGAATTTCCAATTATTTCAATGGAAGACAGGCATGGAATTAAGTTGATTCCATAGTTGATTACCCATACACTCAACTACCGATGCTCCTTTTCAACCAGGCCCTCGTCCCGTTTTCTCATTCCTTAACCTTGACCAAGAGGGACAATCCTCCTTCCTCACACTTTATAAGTATTTTTGATATACTTCTTTGTATTTTGCCCAGAGGATACATGTTTTTTGATAAGATACTAGCCAGCTAAATTCGTTCCCAGTATTTCATAATGGTGAAAACTAATTGCCTAGTAAAAGAAGTTAGATTTTTTATACAAATTTGATGTGACTTGCTTTCAGTCCCTCCTAGAACAGTAGATAGTCAGGACACCAGCTGTCTCTCATACAATGGACTGGCAGACTTCACTCTCCCATCAGCAACTTCTTCATCTTACAAGAGACCAATATTCTTGGCTACACATCAGAGAATTTCTTTCCCAGTGATGGAGTCACCTTCGTGATTACGTCCTTAGCTTTGTTTCAAGTCCGTCACAATTGCATGGGATTTTCATGACTGCAAATGTTTGATCTGCTGCTTTGTTTTTGTTTTGTTTTGTTTGCTTTGTTTTGTTTTTCTTGTAGCATTTAGTTTAGAGAACTTACATTCTTGCTTTTGAGCTCTTAAGTCTTCTTGCTATGTTTTACCAGTTTTGCAATCAGAAATGTTTTCCTCAGGGACTTGGGTGCTGTTCCTTCAACCTTCAAGGTCTAGGAAGATGGTGTCCCTGTCTCAGTCTCAGGGTGGGTAGATGCCTAATTGTAATGGTTACAATAGGCTAACAAATCAGTGAGATCAGCTTCTTCCTAAAATCCTCCATCATTGTTTTCCTTATTTAATCTATGCTAACCCCCACACCTACTGTTTCCAAAAAGTTGAAAATCACCTTTCGCCTACATGTCAATAGCCTTGCCTTATGTCTCACAAGTCTTTAGAAAAATGCTTCACATCCTTCAGTCTGTCCAGAGCAGCTTTACTTAGACACTTTGAAAGTAAGGAGGACAATGGACTACAGTTCTTAATATTTTATGAAGAAATAGAAGACAGTATATCCTTTGGTGTAAACAAAGACTATTCTCACACACATACATATGCAAACAAGTTGAACCTGATGGGAAAGTCAAACCCAAGTTGCTTTGTTCATTTCAGTGTCTGCCTGCATCTGTCTGTGTTTGAATTTGTGACCCTGAGTTTATACTTTTACAAAAGCCAGAAGGAGGTTATTTTCAAGTACCTTCTGCTTTAGGCCCTGAAAGGCCCCTAAGGCAAAGAAACACAAAAGACTTCTTAGAACAGAAGGAAAAAATGCAGAGCACAAAACACATTGAACTCTCATTCCTTCTGATCACTCCTCAGTGGAGTAAAGAAAACACAAATGAATTTTCCAATAAATGATCCTGCCACACGGTGTTTGTGAAGTGCCATGCTTTCTGCTCATCTTTGCCACGCAAGTGCCTGCTTGATAATAATTAACCAAGAGAGATTCATTACCCACTTTTCTTCTGTTTTGTAGTTTTTAATAAAGTTAGGATGCTGTGCTTTTTATTTTGAAATGTGGGATTTCAATTATCAGGATACTTTTTTTTTCCATGAAAGTCAATGTGAAATGTGTTAAAATGCCCTGAGATCCTCTAGTGAAATGAATGAGATAAACAATAATTCGCTCCATAAACAGTTGAAACTTAAGCTTTTGGGAGTTCTTCAAATGTCTCTTGCCCTTGGTAATGTAAATGGGAATCCTACCTACTACTTTCCACTAATCTGCATTGTAGCATCACTGTAATTTACACCTGTAGCAGAAAAGGGTGCTCTGTGGGAAAGAATGAGAGACCACAGAGGAGTTCTCTAATTTATCTATACTCATTACTCAACTTCACTGTTTCCAACATATGGAGTCCTTACTCACAGTTCCAATTCAAAATTTATTGAATTCGTCACAAAACAAAAATTTCATAATTTCTATGGAACATGATTTAGTTATTACATATATCTGCCTGCTGTTTGCCTGAAGCAAAAAGTCCTTTACTGCTTTCTGTCATCTGTATTTAGAGAAGAATGCTTGTTTGGAAGGCTCAGACATGGAGATAATGTCCTATTCCTCATTGAGTTTCTTTTTATTAAGCCTCAGCTACCCTTCCCCTGATAGTAAGTCTTCACAATTCAGATTCACATCTACAAAACAACAGTTTCTGAATTAGAGGCTCAAAAAGATCAGTCTTCTCTTACTTAAACTCATTCTTAAATTATTAATTGTGATTTAACATTGTCACTCATTCATTCAGCACACAAATAAGAACTCAAATATGTAGCAAATGTTATATATGAGAAATGGCACAAAATTGACATTATCTTTTTATAGTTTGCAGAATTTGAAATCAGGAAGTAAATTCTACTTCATATAGCCCAGACTGTCTAAATCATTTGCTTTTGTTTGTTTTGTTGTTGAAAAAACAAAATATTTTAGACTGGCTGGTTTCAAAGGTAGCATACTTTCACAAAGAGACTTCTTAGTCCTTAAAAGTTACAGTCTTTCTTAAATGAGTGTGAATGATAAGAAAATGGAAGGCTTGATATTTTGTATTTGTTGTTGTATTGTGGTTTTCCATTCTATCAATGAGAGACTTTGAAAAAGATGTTTCTTTAGCAGGTTCCCCAAAAAATAACTGGATTTTAGCTATTTGTAGCTGGGGAAAAATAGAGAGGAAGAAGAGGGAAGAAAAACAATAGAATTTTATTTTCAAAACTCCAGATGCACCATAATACAATGAAATACAAATGGAGATATTTTACTTGTAAATAAATACACATAATTATATTGTTTACACTCCACATACTTTTAAAACCTATTGCATCAAATTAAATTTGACAGTGGATATTATGTTATAGTTAGATAGGAATAAAATGTTTGGGTGTACTATTGAACTGTGAGGTAACCATAGATACCAGAGCTTGCTTACCTGACATTTTAGAACATTTTAACTTGTTTTATTAATTTCTATAAGTTTGGAAAGGAACTATGTTTTCTTGTTTGGAGTGTTTTGACAATTGACTTGGAGAGAACCATTTGTCACAGATATTTGGACACTCCAGTATCTGTGGTGAACTTTAATAGACATTTCCAGCCAGGATTGATTGTAAAACAATCTAGGAGTCCTTTGTGGTAGCTACAGTAAACCAGCAGCCATCAATTTTTGATACCCAGGTCAAACAAATGAGGAAGAAGAGAAGGGCTTGGCCTGGCTCTGTGGAATATGGGAAACGCTAGTGGTAGCAAACACTGGGAAAATGAATATTTGCCTTTTCTGCATGTTTCAGAAAAAAAGATTCCTCATCCTAATTTATTTTGCTATAGTTTTGTTAAAGAAATCAGCTGATTCTCTTTGAAATGTGCTAGATGACTTCAGAGCAAACCACTGGCGAATAAAATCAAATCACTGGCTACTTAAACTCAGACTTCCTAAATTATTGAGCAGATGTGTTTCATAGCATCTTAACATCTATATAGTACCCTTAGTAAGGAAATAATTCAAAGAGTTCACACCTAGTACCAAATTTCTTCATTCACTACTTAATGTCTAAAACTCTGTATCTTATATTTCTCCCTCCAACTTCTTGATGCTGATCGATCTACTTATTGCTGATTATTCAGGCTTCTTCCCTGCTCAATGAATCCACTGCTGAAGTAACTGGTCCTGGCAAGGTCAAAATAAGCATGCTCAAAGCTGACTCACAGCTGCCTTCCTGGCAGGGACTCTCTCTTTCTCAATACCCTCCTCCTCACCACGCCCAGGAAGATATAATCACATATTTCTTTTATGTGATTATAAAAAGCGAATAAAAAGATAAGTTCTTTGGCTTCAATTTTCACATTTGCATTATTTACAGAACTCAATTGGTATGTGATATTTGAGAAATCCTTCATGATACCTCATTGAATATAAATATTGAGTGAACTGGTTATATTTCTCAACAAATATAAATAGTTTAAGCCCCTTTATAATGTCTGACACATTAGATAATTACTCACAAGATTGACAGTTCTCCATATGCTTGTGCCACTTGATGGCTCACAGAGTCTCAAGGCAGTTGCTGTGAATCCCCTTCCTAACCACACTTGGCATGGAATTCAATGAGACTCTTCAATAATTATAATGATGATCATAATAATAATTGCTTGATCAGTGTCCCAGTCAGAGAACAGATGGTACATTGAAAAGAGACCCTTGAAGATGGTTTAGTAAAGAGATGATTTACAAAGTTGTGTGCTGGTTTAAGGAGATCCAACAAAGACAGAAGACTGGGAATGATTACATCAGGAGAGCTCCTACATCCCTACAAATGAAAGGAAAGACAAGGGAAGAGGCAGGGGAGATAGTACTTGACAGGACACCAAGGTCTGCCTGAATTGAAGCACAGTCCCTGCCAAGCCATTGGGAACAGAAATGGGATAATAAAGATCTACACCCATTTCTTAAGTTGTCTCCTTCACTAATTCCACTGCCAATGCTGATTAGCTGCACTGTGTCCCATATAAGGAAACCTTGTATCTTATGTAGTTCCAAATATTTTCTTTACACATAAATGTTCATACATTCTCAGTACTCACCCAAAGTAAGATTACATTGAGAAAATTTTAAAGCTTACTTTAAAGTATTGCCTGTATCAGGATTCTTTCCAGAAAATGTCCACCATTTCTGTTTATGAATATCTATATTCCATCCTCTGCTTAGAAAAATCTCAGCAATCCTCATCCTATGCCCTTATATTCACATGTAAGTACAGTCTTTACCCTTCATCAAGGAAACTTCTCCATGTAACAGATGGGGACCATCACACAAAAACACAGCCAATTAAATTTCAGAGTCGTGTAGCTCAGTCCCAATGAGTACAGCTATGAAACACTTGTACACCCAAGGATAAGGGCACATTGTAGATGAGGTAGCAGAAAGACTGAAAGTCAGAGGATCAGGGATTTTGCCGGGAGATTGTGTCTCCTGGTAATGGCAAAAGCTAACCTCTTAAACTCTCACCAACACAACTGTATAAATAGGAGCTGAATAAGGACAACAGCAATAAACAAGCTACATTAGATATGGGATAGCCCATGAGACTTAAGCTGTACACAACAAACTAGAGCACGGAATACTGAGAGTGGGAGAAACAGTCTCCTCCAAGGAAAGCTCTGTCCATTGATTATCCCACACCAAATGATCAGCTCTGAAAGCATATGTGCAAGTAAAATCACAAGCTTAGCAGCTTGCGTTTAGAAATACATACATGAATATACATATACATATATGCCTGTAATAATAATTTATGAACAAATTGGTCATATATTTAAAAACAAGCAAGGAGGTACATGTGGGAGGTTTGGAAGGGAGGAATACGAAGAGAGACATTATATAAATATATCATTATCTCAAAAAGAAAAGAAAAAATTAGAATGCCTATCTGCACCATTTTAAGATCTGGGTATGTTTTGTTCTGTCTTGCTTTGCTGTTTCAAAGAAAACAGCGTTTGTTTCCAGAGTTTGCCCTATTTTCTTTTTTTAATTTTTTTATCTTCTCAATGCTGATTTTCACTTGTTCCATATTCCAATAGCATCTCTGTATTCATTATAAGGTCCAGTTCAAACCCTGAACATGAAAACCATGCCTTCCTCTTTGAATCTAAGTCAGGAATGGGTTTCTTAGTAATTACATCTTTTGCATAACACAGGGGCAAGGAAGGAAATTCAAAACACAAATAAGAAAACTCATGAACCTGGCATGATTAAGCGGCCAGATTATTCAGTTATTTGTTCATTAGAAAGAATATGGAACTGAAGTCAATAAAACTAGTCTCTAAATAGTTTGCTTACCACTACTTTATCTGCGAATTGATCAATCACATGTCATCCAGGGACAGACTGGTAAATATTCAAAATAATATCATTGATCCTCGGAGAATTTTATGAAGATAATATGGGACAAGATATATAAAAGAATTATAAATAACAAAAGCAATAAATGTTCTTAAACATTACTGATCATAAATATTATTATCCTCTTTGGGAGAACTATTTATTTTGCTTGGAGCACAGTACTGCTTGGTTCTTTTTCTACTTTATTTTTACACAATATGATGATCTCAAGAGATGACTACTAATCATTGTAAAGGATTAAGATGAAGATATACAAAGAGAAATTAGCTAAAGAGAGAGAGAAGGAGTACATAGATAGAGAAGGTGGGAAAGGGAGAGTTATTTCTAGGTTTGCACACAAATTTATGGCCTAATTTATGTGTTATTGAAAATGTATTATTAAGTTGAATGAGCTGAGTGCATACGCTGCTGTTGCTGGAAGCAGTCATATGTCACACTCTGACAGTTTACAAGTATTTAATGCAACTATTTATTTTTTATACAGGAGAATGAATAATTTCTTTAGTAATTGCCAATCATATACTTCCTGAAATTCATGGCATCTTCTTGGGGAAATACATTTACCAAAATGTCATGTGAGCTTATGCATATTTTGAAGCAAATTTAGGAGAAATATGCATAAGAGCTCCCGGCTTCCTTCCTGATCATTGGCAATGACAGGCTGTATTTTCTTTTGTTATGTTTTTTTTTTCCAAGATTTGAAATTTTTAAATACTTCTTGCAATTCAATAAAATTTACCCAGCTATAAAGAATCTAAATATATACAATATTGCGGCTAGTAGACAATAACAAGATCAATATTTCTGCTATGTTCTTCATCCCTTTGGGGTTAAGGAAGACTTATTAAAATCTATTTATTTGGCTTCATGATCACATAATATAGTTGATCAAGTCAAGGGATTTGACTGTATAACATTTTATCTGTGCCGTTGGGTGGACTCATCAGTTAATATTTCACCAGAAAAATGAACACAAATCTGTTAACAAAATTAAGGAATCTAAAACTACACATGAAAATTAACTTAATTCTTTTTTTAATTTTAATTTTTTATTTAAAATAGCTCTTTATCCATTTTACATACCAACCACAGATACTCCTCTCATCCCTCATCCTTCTCCCCCACAGCCTCCAGCTGCCACCTCCCCCTCATCCCCTCCTCCAAAAGTGTAAGGCCTCCCATGGGGAACCAACAAAGCATGGTACCTTCAGTTGAGGCAGAACCAAACCCCTCCCCCTGCATCAAGGCTGAGCAAGGCATTCCAACATAGGTAATGGGCTCCAGAAAGCCAACTCATGCTCCAGGGATAGATCCATATCCCACTGCTAGGGGCCACCCAAACAGACCAAGTTTCACAACTGTCTCCTGTATGCAGAGGGCCTAGTCCGGTCCCATGCAGGTTCCACAGCTGTTGATCTAAAGTTTGTGAGCTTGGTTCAGTTGTCTCTGTAGATTTCCCCATTATAAACTTGAACTCCCTTCCCCCCGCCCCACTTGCTCATGTAATCCCTTTTCCCTCTATTTGGCTGGACTCCCAGAGCTGGGCCTGGTGCATGGCTCTGGGTCTATGCCTCTGCTTCCATCAGTTACCGAATGAAGGCTCTATGATGACAGGGTATTCGCCAATCTGATTACCAGGGTAGGCCAGTTCAGGAACCCTCTCCACTATTGCTAGTAGTCTAATCTGAGGTTGTCCTTGTGGAGTCCTGAGAATTTCCCCTGCACCAGGTTTTTCCCTAACCCCATATGTCTTCCTCTAGCAAGATATCTCCTTCATTGTTCTCCCACTCCATCCCTCCCAAAGCTCGACCATCCCATTAATACTAGTGTTTCTAGTGCTGTGAAAGATCAGTCATTAAATATTATGAGCCAGATATTTTATAGAGTTCTAATCTGAATTGAGTGGGGAGCTAAGGTAATATATGGTATTTTTCTGAGGGAATGTAGTCTTTTTTCATCTTTAGTGATCTTCGTGTTGTCTTCAGCATTTAGATAATGTGGCAAAATATTTGTTAGAGGGATCTATTGATCACTCTATCACATTCCCCCTATTTTTTTTCTAAAGAAAATTCCAACAGTTAGTTCTTTTTTTTTTTCAGAGTCCTTTGAAATACTTGGCTGAGCTTCACTGAACTTCAGTCCTTCATTCATTTTTATGCCCAATAATAGACTAAAAAAATTGATACAATAGTTCTAACAAAAGATTCAAGGGCATTTAAAAACAACATTCTTTTCTTTTCCACTTTTCACCGTTGTCATAAAGTCTTATAGCCCATTGTTAATTCTTCATTACTTTTATAGACTTGTAGGAATTATGATACATTCTTAACTATCTCCATAGTCTAGAAAGAATAATTAAAACAAATGCAGAATTATGGTAATATTTTATTTGTGCTCTAACAAATAAAGCTTGCCTGAAAATCAGAAGGAGGAGCTAGCCACTAGTTAACCATAGAGGTCTGGAAGTCTGTATAGACAGACAGGAAGTGATAGAGCTGGGCAGAGAGAGGAAGTGATAAGGCAGGGTGCAGAGAGGAGCTCACTCTCTTTTGGTGGAGGATTTCATAGGGGTAAGAATTAGTGGCTTGCTGCTTTGCCTCTCTGATCTTTCAGCTTTTACCCCAATATCTGGCTCCGGGTTTTTTATTAATAAGACTGTTGAGCCATTCATGTTACACAAAATTGATTTCTTAACTAGAATATCAATGCATCACAAAGACATAATTAAACTTCTTTAGTTATGTATATCCATTGTGTCTTCCTGACCTTTACACATGGAACATTATTAAAGGAGAATCTCACAACTTTTGACTGTGATCTATTCAGATATAAAGTGGTGATTTTTCAAGACTGAAAACCATTCCTCTTTGTATCAGTCAGCACAAAATGATTCAGGCAAGAATACTTTAGAGTGACAGTGACAGGAAGAAGAACCTGTTCAAACATGATTCTTCTCATGTAGCCTTCTTATCTAATCAGTCATGTTGACAAACATAGCTGAGCACTTAATATATCTAGATGCAGAAGAAAACAGATTTTGCCATTGAAAACACTAATATCAAATAAAAAATCGTATGCCCTCCAAATTAAGATATATTTAAAAGTTGTAAGAGATGCTAGTATCAACCCATGCTATGGACAGTTACAGTATGAAAATATTAGTCCCTACTGAAAAGATCAGGCAGTCTAGACTATGGTTAGGTAGGAGACAGAATGAAAGGAGAAAGAAGATTTTTTTGCAAGTGAAGAAAGGTAAAAAGGGGTGAAAAGCATCTATGTGGACCAATGCAGGAAAATAGAGAAGGATATGATTTAAATTTGCTTACTTGATTTGATTATTAGCATATTGCAGTAGGACTTAGAACACAATGTTACTTGATTTCCACCATCTATGAGTAGAAATCCCTCTTCCACAGTTTTCTATGACAGGCCAGTGAATGATGCACAGCCAGAGGGAAAAATCAAGAGCAATTTAATTTAACAAGTCTTTAAGAACAACTTTCAGAGTAGCCACTACTCTATTAGGATGAGTTAGCAAATGAACAAAGAATAAGATTGGCAGAGTGACATGCCAATAAACGTGGACTCAACCATGGGTGCACACCTGGAGTATGTGGGGCTCTCTTTCACTATATTCTAGCTTACAGCATAAACAGTAAGCAGTGAAGTTAGGTTAGTTATTGTCTTCAGATTCTGTGAGTGTATATACTGTATGTGTACATGCATTTATATTGCCTTTGAATGTTTTCTCTTGGGTAATGTGTTGAGTGTATTTCTAGAATTCTGAGTTATACTAAACTAAATATGATCAAGGACCATGTAATAGTGTTTTGGATGGACTTTATGACAGTGATTTAGAATATTCTATCGCTAGTGATATCCTATCAGGTTAGTGTATGCAAGCACACTCTTAAGATGTTTGCAGGATCACTGAGCATTCTAATGATGCATTCATTAAGATAGCATCCCTTCACCAAGTGATTCAAAGCTATTCTATTTAGACCAGAACATGAACCCATTTTCTATCTCAGTGTTAATACACAAGAAGTTAGTACACAATACCTAGAGAAATGCTTCTTGCATGTTTGTATTTCAGATCTAGCTGCGTAATCAATTCACCTAAACAGTTCCTTTTCATGCTGTCATCATTATGACATTCTCATACAGCAAGTATTAGTTAAGGGATGTAGGATGGAGACCAGTGATTCTAAACCAGGGACAGTACTTTATAATATGAGAAAGGTCATCATAAAGATAATTATAGGTTGAAAATCTGCTATTACATAATCCAAATCTCTCCATCAAGAATAATGTAACTAATTAAATAAATTGTTTCTGCATGCCTTTGTTAGTGAAATTTGGATGCTAGCGATACTGCTTTTATGAAATACACTATTCCAAAGACAGAATATTACACTTTTTTCATGTTCTAGTAATATATGCAGGGAAAGTTCTTGAGTACTGGCTAGGGAACGACCCTGAGGTGGTCCAGCCTATACTCTAAGCACCCGGAAATGAATGGCAGATGTGGAAACATTAGAGCCCAAATCTTGTGCACCCTCATTATCTGAAGCCTATTTCTTAGGTTAGTATTTAAAATTTGGCAATTGTTTAATCTTTATCTCATTTTTTATTTAAATTTATGTTTATTTAAATTGACAAAAGCTATGAGTAACATTAGTCATATTCAACAGGATTCTCTGAAATGCAACATCAATATGTGCATACCATATGAGCTATTCTTTTGATTAGAAAATAAAATGTTATTCCCCCAATTCTTTTAGAATGCAAAGTGTTAATTGTGGCCATCGTGCTTTAATAGCCTTTTTAAGATTTTCCTTTTGTCTTATTGAACTTTTCTCTTTGTTATGAAACATTGTTACCTACCTACCGACTTGACTTCTCAGAGTCTCCATAATGGCAACAAAGCACGTGCATACAGAACGTCTTCCACCATGCCCAGTTTTGATTTTGACTGGTACCAGACCTGTTTCCTCACCACATCCAAAATACCAGTATCATCACAGTTGTTCACTATTTGTGGAAAATTCCTATTTGTGAAACCTCTTTCCTTTTTTTTCTTCTTGTATTAGTCTAACCCCCTTTTTAAGTTTTCACAAAACTATTTTATTTTTTCTTTTCTTTGTGCATGTATTTATTGAAAACATTTTTTATACAGTATATTCTGATCATGGTTTCACCTCACCCAGCTCCTCCCAAATCCTCCCCACCGACCCAAATCTATGTCCTTTCTTTCTCTCTAGAAAACAAACAGGAAAAATCAAAACAAACAAACAAACAAAAAATAGGAAAAAGAAACCAGAATAAAATAAAAACAGAAAAAAAAACATAAGAAGCAAAAACTCACAGAGACATATACTTTTTTCTTTTTTTAGCTGTCTCTCTCTCTCTCTCTTTTTTTTTTTTTTTTTTTTGGCTTTTCAAGACAAGGTATTTCTGTGTAGCCCTTGTATCCTGAAACTCTTTCTGTAGGCCAGGCTGACCTCAAATTTACCGAGATCCACCTGCTTCTGCATCTGGATTGCTAGGATTAAAGGTGTGAACCATCATCACCACCTGGCTTGTTTTTTGGTGTGTGTGTGTGTGTGTGTGTGTGTGTGTGTGTGTGTGTGTTTGTGTTTGGTTTTTTTGTTTTGTTTTGTTTTGTTTGTTCCAATGAAAGTATAAGATAAAGGCTTATTTCTTCCTTCTGAATGGTGGATTATTTATAGTCAAAACAGCACAAATAGTTTTAGCCTGATTACACCAGCACACTGGAGAGCAGGGCAATAATCTTTTATAACTGAATACAAAGTTAAATAATGTTTTTTATTTAATATGCTGAAAATTGCCACTCATAGTAAAAGTTTAGCAAAAAAAAAAAAGCCACTACAATGTCTCCAATAGAGCTCAGCTATCCTACCACAGCAGTTCCTGAATATTCAATCATAGCTGAAGCAGAAGAGAAAAACTTTAAAAACACATGTATGAAAATAATAAAGATCTTAAAGAAGAAAGGAATAAATCCTTTAAAGAAAGCCAAGAAAAAAACAAAGAGTTGAAGGGAATAAAACTGTTCAAGACCTAAAAATGTAAACAGAAGCAATAAAGAACACAAACTGAGGGAAACATATTAGAATAAGATTCAGTTAACATGAATGGTTAAGTTTATAAACAACTAGCTATGATTTGGAAATGTCCTTAAAGGATTGTGTTAACATCATGGTCCCCATTCTATGGCTCCATTAGAAGTGGCAGAATATTTAAAAGGGAAGGGCTCCTTGGAGGAAGTTAAGTCATTGGGAATATCTTCTTAGGGTAGACGTTGAGATCTTGGCCCTTACCTATCTCTCATTTTCTGAAGCATATCAGCCAGACGTGAACAGGTATCTCCCATATATGTTTCTCCAATGATATTCTGGCTTTCCATCCTCCCAAAAGCAGTGGGCCAAATATCTGTTGCCTGAAATTTCTGAAATCATAAAACAAAATAAACTTTTCTCTCTTTTAAATTGCCTTTGCTCAATTATTTTGTGATATCAATGGAAGCGTACTGTTACTTCAATTGCAGCAGCATGTGTTTAGTATTATTCCGACAGCCATATAAGACGATACTTTGCATATATTATGTATTAGAGTAAATAAGCACACACATAAAACTTCATGTTACAATAAGGAAATAAGGATTATGGAATGGGAATTGGGGTTTTTAATAACGTCGGAAATGTCATCCCTATGTGGTTAAATTCTGTTCCATTGGAGGATAATGGGTGGAGGATGTGGGGCAACACTACACAGCAAGGAGAGAAGTGGGCGGGGACAAAAAGAGTCTAGAGGGTGGGGAACACTAAAGAGAGAAGAGGAGGGAGATATCAAGATCTGTCTTTAAAAGTAAACTTCTTCCTAGCTATGAACTTAAGTTTGATATCTTTAAAGTATATGTGTTCCTTTTCCATTCAAAACACTTGCTGAAGACTAACAAACATCTTATATACTTTGAAACCTGTAACACAGGCTGAAAGGAAAGCCTTTCCTCTTTGTCTATCTTCAAATTCAAGAACCTACTGAGTGAATATTTCTTTTTTTTTTTACAAAAATACATTTTATAACGTTCTTGTTTGAACATAATTTCCAGTTTATTCAAGATTTTGTCTGCCACCTATACTTCATGGTGACATTTTCTTAAGTCCTTTCTTTTACTTGTGTGTGCTCATACTTGGGTTTTTGGTAACTTGAATTTACCACTGAGAGACCTTCATCAGTCTTTCAAAATTAATGAATCATATGCTCGCGAGCACATAGATTTCTGAAACACATTTTTAAAAGAGCAGGCTTTAAAAGTCAAGAACGATAAGGAAGAGAATCAGCTAAGCACCACAACCACCAATCTCATTCACTCCTCAGTGCTTCTGAATTTATTAGTGGGGTTTCACTACACCTGAATTACTTGAATTACTTCGGCTCAGATAAGTAATTCCAATAGATCAACCCTAGAGATAATCGTCCGACTTTAAATTTAGATGCTCTGAAAAGTCTGCTCTCATCAAAATATCATTTTCGAGGTTGAATATGTTGTCCTATGAAGATCTGAGGAGCTTTAAGATGAGAGGCACATGTGATGTATTACATCACATCCATAATATAGATTTGACTTTCTTCTCAAGGTGTCACATTTTTATCAAGTTACACTGCTCAAATACAATTCAAGGGACTTCTCATTACCCTGGCTTCACTCTAAAGGGAAATGGTTGAAATAATAGTTATTGTAGTGCTATGCTAGCAAAGAAAACTAATTAGCTTAGGTCAGAGGCTATAAAAACAGAACAGTAAGCAGATTCTGGATCATTATAATTAAAGAGAAAGGATGATTGCACGACGGAAGAGACTGCAGAAATAAAACTGAGACTTGGACATGTTCATTATTAGTATCATTCCCCTGAATTCAGTGAAATAGATGAGGAATAATTGCAGTGAAGTGATTTCCTTTATATCGGACATACCATCATTTCTACCCTATGATGATTTATAAAAACTGCATAAGTAAAAATCATTATTAATGTAGAAGTAGAGTACATAACTATAAATTTTGGGGGGAGTTCATGCAATGTCAAATATCATTAAAGAAGCCACTTAGCATTTCTACACACCTTTGTAGGATCCTTGGGCAAAATGAAAAATACAAAGTGATTAAATCAGCATATAAGAAAGGAAATCAGATAAAGATGGAGGAAACAGATATGTGAAGTATCCCCTGAAATTTACAAAACCTCTCATTAATTTACTCTGAAAGCTTGGTGTACATTATCAATGAACTAAGAAGCACTATCGCATTATTAAATTGAGCTAAAGTAAGATATTACAGCATGATCTTTCTTGCCTACAAATAAATAGCAATGTCTGGTATAGCAACTTGATATGTAAAACTGGCCATTTTAGTTTCAGTGAACATAATAAAAATGCAATAGTTTCTCTGATGTTCTCTATTTCTTAAGTCCTTGAGTACTAGACTCCTAAGAATTCTCATAGCCGTTTTGTACTGTCATTACCCCCTTCTCCACTGCAGGCTTTATGGTACCCTCAGTTTGCCCTTCAGGTGGTAACAACATATTCTACTTTTGACAGTAATATCCTCCATTTAGTCCAACTAATCCAACAATGGCTACCTGTAAATGATGGAAAGTCCAAGAATCTAGTAGTTGCTCATTCTATGAGGCCGGGTGTCTCAGTTGATCTGTATATGCTGGAATCCTGAATAAATAGGCTCTGATGCCATTGAAGGAATGGATTTAGTGGCAAGGTGAGGACAAGTAGGCAAAGAATGAATGGATGAACCTTCCATCTTCCATAGGCTTCCAGCATAAGGTGTGACCCAAATTATAGATGTGTCTTCCAGCCTCAAGATTCAGATTAAAAGAATGTGACATTCCATCTCAATCAAGATCTGGATCAAAATCCTGTGTATTCCAGCTTCAAAAAAAAATGATAATCTCATTAGATGCTGAAAAAGCCTTCAGAAAAATACAACACCACTTCAGAATAAAGGTCTTGGAGAGATCAGGAATGCAAGGAACACATCTAAACATAATAAAGACAATTTGCAGCAAGCTGACAGCCAACACCAAATAAAATGGAGAAACTCAAAGCAATTCCACTAAAAGCAGGAACAAAACAAGGCTGTCTGCTCTCCCCATATTTATTCAACATAGTACTTGAAGTTCTAACTAGAGCAATAAGACAAAAGGAGATCAAGTGGATACAAATTAGAAAGGAAGAAGTCAAACTTTCATTATTTGCAGACGATATGATAGTATACATAAGTGACCCCAAAAATTCTACCAGGGAACTCCTACAGCTGATCACTCTCCTTCAGCAATGTGGCAGGATACAAGATTAACTCAAAAAAAAAAACAGTAGCCCACCTACATACAAATGTTCAATGGGCGAAAAAAGAAACCAGAGAAAAATCTTTCAATGTAATCCATCATATAAACAAATTGATATAATGTTTTTCAACAAGAAGAAAGTAAAACAAAACCAAAAAAAACCTGAAACAAAACAAAAACATGTTCATGACTTTTCCCAAAGATGTAAATAGTATCAAAAAAGTAACAACTCTACCTCAAATAAAATTTCTTAACAAGCAGCATTAATTTAATTAAGTTTTAATATTTAGTAATATTTTTTTCTCTTGAATAAAATTGACAATGAAATTTCAATAGCTCAAAAATCTTTAGACAGAGTATTGTTATGACAAATACCCCCATCACAAAATTATGTGAAATCTCATTTCTTAAAATATAGACATTTTATTTTATGTCTATGTGGGATTATAATAGCATAAAATAAAATTTAAATCATTTTAATCCATATATGTTTATAAAGGATGACTTAGTCAGAAATATCCCATGTACCCTGAAGCTTCACTGCCCTGGCTCACAGATACACATGTCCACACCCAGGTACTGAATCACTGTCAAGATTGAACTTGCAAAGCTCAACAGTTTTGCCTAAAGTAACCTTGCTGTTTCTCACCCACCAGGAAGAAAGCACATTCATTCCTTTTATTACGTCTTCCATATTCTTGGCCTTATCCATATACAAATTGTTTACCATGCTATATTTGTCTACTCTGTATTTTCAACATTCTGTCAAGGGTATCCACAAAAGCATCTGAATGACTACTCTGTTGCCAGGTTTTCCCTGTTCTACTCTAATGCCCAGAGCCAGCAAGCAACTGGAAACAGTGTTCTAAGCACAGAAAAGATTACTGCATTACTGAGTTGCTATAGTGCCTCCCTGCTTGAAGAACGTTAATGAGTCTCCTTTGCTTTCGAATTCATATGCCCTGGTCAAATAAACTAGCTCCTTCAAGGCCAGAGTGTAATTTTTCAACCTTTTCTTCGCATGCCCCTTTATATTATATCTATTAACCTTTCATTCTACAATCCTTAAGTGGCCTTTTTTACCCCACATAAATGCCTAAAGTGTGTCGCCTCTGTGTCATTATTGGACATCGCATGCAACTTTTCTTAGAAGATTATCTCATTTCTCCTACACTGTAATTGTCACTAAATTTTGTTAACCACTCCCATCAAATGAATCATTCTTCAGAGTAGTCAGGACTCACTATGCTTTTAGTACAATGTCCAGAGCATTATATTTAATAAGTATGGTGCAGTAAATGCATAGAAGAACAAACTACGGTCTAATCCTATAACCACCCATAACTGATTATAACTTTGAGGAATAATGTCACTATACATGATTGCTTTGAAATCATACAATGAAGAATGCAGCTAAGAGTTGTCAGTAAGTCTCCTTGCTCTTGTATTCTCAGCTTCATTGAAATTTCCTGCTCCTGAATTTCTAACACTTTGAATTTCTCTGAAATACACATTTAATTGAGTACGGTATTTATTGAAGATTTGCTACCCCCAAGGCAGTTACAAAGATACAATGGGAAGACATGAGTGACATATCACTGCTCAGGTAGCAAAATGATGAAAGACAAGCATCATTTATCATGCTCCAACTCAGCCTTAAATTATGATGGGAATGCACAGAGATTCTACTTTGCTGACTTCATTCAAATGCAGACCTGTCCCCATGTGGAAGGAGTTCAGTTCAGACTCCCCAAATTAATATTATTAAAGAACAAAAAATGAGTTCTGAATGATGAAAATATAATAAAAAATAACCAATCCAGAGTGAAATATGTTCATTATTTTTTGCTTTTATGTGAACAAAAGCAGTTGCACACATAAATGTCTTGCTAATAAAGGTTTATATATACATACATACTTATCAAAAAGGGCTATCATATAAACCAAATCAGCCACAGAATGTATGTGTTATTCTGATCACATTCTTTGCTTATTGACATAGTACCACTAAATATTGAAAGAATATTTTATTGACTTATTCAAATTTCTGATATGTATTGAAGCTCAAATATATAGCTTCTATTGTGGAAGATGTCAGAAATAATTAAGAATATATCTCAGATTTTACTGGTTAATAATCTAAGGCATTGACATAATTATCGTTAAGGATAGATCATAGGAGATGTCCAATAGATCTCATAAAAGTAACTCCCCCCTTTTTTTGGTTATTTCTTTGTTTGCTTGTTCTGTGGGGTTTGTTTTGATTTTTATTTTCTCTTTGGAATGTAATTTTTGGTTATCAGAAAAGGAAAATTCAGATAAAGCTCATCCATCCTGATCCTATTCAAACACAGCCTTCCCTGTCATCAGCATCCCTCATGAGAGGAGTATAACACCTGTTATAACTAAGTAACCTACAATGTTTATCAAAATCACCTCAAGTACAGAGTTGGCCTTAAGATTCCATCTTAGTTGCAGTGTATCATTGAGGTTTCATGCAAAGTATTGTCCCTGACATAAACGTCTATGCTCTGCTCTGGTTAAACATTCCTACTTGCCCCTAAACCTTGGCAAGCCCTAATAGTATCTTCTTCATAGTTTTTCCTTTCAAAGTACAGCATATGTCAGAATTAAATATCACTTAGCATTTTTATTGGCAGCTTTTTGACAGCTATGTCATTTGTTTTCTCTCTAATAATATTCTAGGTTTGGGTGCAACACCATATATTTATCCATTTACCTGATAATTGGCATATTGATTTTTTGCAAGCTTTGGCTATGAAGAAGAAGGCTCCCACAAACATTCAAGAGATGGTTATGCTGCAAACACAGGCTTTTATTTTTATGACGTAGGTTATAAGGAGCTCGATTATTGTTTTTGATGCTAAGACTATGTTTTGTTGTGTAAAAAAACTTCCAAACTCTGGCATGCAGTGGTGTTTTTTTGTCTTTTCACCACAAGATGGTTATGAAGGTCTCTGTTGTATGTGGAACTCCAGATGTTAGTTATTCCAATAGTTCATGCAATTTACATTTCCATGAAGACATAAATATGCTGCATATTTTCACATATTTATGTGTTATCTTTAATTTTCATTGGTAAAATATCTGTTGAGGTTTTTAGATTATTTTTTAATTAAGTTGTTTATGTTTCTTGTTGAGATTTAAAGGTTCTTTGTGTATTTAGAAATACAATCTAGATGAGCATGCCACTGTGAACGCCTTATTTCTTAATTTTTCATTCTATACATTTTTGTTTAATTTATTATTATTGATATTGAAAAGGAATAGCTGATAGTAAGAAATCTTCAGAGCAGGGAGATGACTTATGATTAAAAGCTTTGGCTAAGCTTTCAGAAGACCTGATATGATTTCAGGCATTTACATGGCAGCTCAAGTCTGTAACTAAAGTTCCAGGTACAGAAAGGCACAGCAACCATACAGCCTCAAAATGATAGAAAGAGGAGGAGGAGGAAATTTACTCTTTCTGTGTTAACCTAAACGCTCAAGTTTAACAGAATATAGCCTGATGTTACCTGCAATACATTTGTAAATATGCATTAGCAAATTGAAATTAAACTCTATTCCTAGTTTGCTGAGGTTGTTCCTAATATATAGTAATTAGTTTTAATTATTTACCTACTTGCTCAGTTATCACTAATATGATATGATACTATTCCTTACATAGCTATTTCATGAATACTGAGGCTTGTTAAAAATTCTGAAAGGTAAGTGAAGGTGTCTACTTGTGTGTATTTATCCTTGCTTTCTTTTCTGGAATATTCTGGGGAAGATTACAGTAATGTAATCCTGGGTACAAGACTCAGATAACACAGTTTACCTCATCAGTTCTTCTGAGACAATATCAGTTCAGATAGACAATATCATTCAATTCTCTGTACTCTTTTTAGGTCCAAGTAACAGAACCAAACAGGAGCTCACTCATTCAAGTTCTGTGGTCAATATTCTCTGATAGATTGTTCTTTAAGGCAGGAGCTTAGTGTTATTTATTTTTCTTCACCCACAGTGTAAGTCAGAGAAGCCAGCACTGGAGTGTTTACTGAATCAAAACATGTCATTGTTTACCTCTACAAATATAACCATTTCATCAGTGGAATGTAAGGGTAGCTATTCTTTGCAACTAATTTTTAAGGAGCCAAAGCAGTAGAGAAGACATATTTATCCAATGCACCACTTTAAACTGGATACTGAAGTTGGCATCTGGTGTAGATAATCAATAAATAATGCGGAGTGACATTTGAATCAATTAATTCAAGTGACCATGAAGAACATCTAAGGAATATATTGTTAACTGTTTCATTGTTTGGTCCTGGCAGTCAAACCCCAGTCCTTGTCAAACAAATATTTCTCTTCTGATTCTGTGAACAACATCAAGGCATCACTTTCAATCTATTGTCCAGCAGTGCCTTTTGTTTATCTATTAAACTGCTTTTGAGGATTCCAGAACAGTCCACAGTATTTTACATTAAAGCTGTTGAATAAGGAAAGAAAGAAAACTCAATCACAGGAAACGATGGTGAGGGTAACACAAAGGGATAAGACCACAAGGAAGGGCATAGATCAAGTAACTATGCTCACTTAAAAATCAACACCTTTGGGAGGGAATATTCTACTCAGAGTAGAAGCTTACCAGTCATTATATGAGACTGGCAGGAAGCCACTGGACAAAGGTGCTGAAAGTCCTGGGAAAACAACTTATCATAAAGACAGAAATGAAAAGCACAGAGAATTTCAGACACTAAAAGGAAAAGAAGATTCTGTAACCACTACTTACTGTGCCCACATATACTAGACCCTTCCACAAACAGTTTTTTTTCCAGTATTTCTTGGCTTCAAAATTAAAATATCAGTTCAATTCAGCCTTTAGAACCATCCTTCCTAGCCATCCCCTTTCAGTCATCACTGAAATACTACCTTCATCAGCGAGGCTTTCCATTTCTTTTCTGTTGGTATGCTCTGTCCTGACTGGGCCAGCAAGTTTTACCAGCAAGAGAGAAGCCAGGGCTCTGTGCTCCATAACCTAGTGTCTGATTCCTTTCATGTAAAATTGAGAGGAGACTGGAAGACTGGGAGGCAGGCGATTAAATGGACAGAAGAGAGAGCGTGGCCAAGCACTCTGGCTGACCTGTTTACAGCCAGGAAATTTCTGGCACCAGGGATAAGGGCAAAATTGTTAATAGAACAATGGGTTTTTCTAAAGACATCTTGTCAAAGACAGTAAATAAATCATGTTTACTTAAAGCCAAAGATGATGGATAACCTTCAGGTTTCTAGGACACCCTCCTCCCTCTTAATCTAAGCAATAACCCTCACAAATCCACCTCACAATTTTGTTTAGAGAAGAAAATCATCTTTACTTTTTACCTTGTTGTAAACATCATTTCATCTCGGAGTGATGTTTAAAGTTGGGGGTAGGAAGCTGGTCTTAGAAGCCTTTGGAGATAGAAGCAGAGAGCCTGCATGTCCATTGGAAAGGTTCACAAGTGTTACTCTCCCTTGAGAAGCCCACACCCCCACCAGGTATGTTTTCTTTTCTTGGGGTGGCTTTCACTGCCCTTTTAATAAATTCAGTTTTACATAATATTGGCAACATCTGAAATTCATTTTACCTTGAAACCAGGAATCCTTTTTGTCTGAATAGAGGTCTCCAAGGGGAAAGGGAGCCCTTCAGGATGCTGAGGGCTAGGGGAAATGGGGACTCCTAGAGTTGTGTATCATCCTTACTGCAGCAACAAAACAAATCCTGTAACAAGATGCTGGTGTTTACACTGGCCCAAATGAATTGTTGGTGGATTAATCCAAAATGAGCTGTTTTTTTTTTATCTTTCCTATTTATTGTGATGCTCTTTAGATATTTATAAATGCAAATATTTCCACGTCATTTACTCATTTAAACCAAGGGTTTCCAGTGCATGAAAGATAAGGACTATCTATAATCCAGTGTTCTTTATCAAAAGAGGTTTGTAGAATTTGGCTTCAAAATCCCATAGAAGCTTGCACTGAAAACTCCCACTTTCTACTCCAGAATTAGGATGCAGGCGTTTTGCAGTTCCTTGAACAAAACTCCCATTTCCCCTCTGCTTGTCTTTTCCTCGGGTACTCTTTACTCTTCTAGACTCTTCTTCCCAGTACTCCTTTTTATAGAGTTAATTCAGTACACATTAGCTCTATGCAGACATGTAAAAAAAGGTGAGATTAACAGTGTACATGTAAACAAACTTGTCTGTTGGATGTTTGGGAAAATATTCTCCTTAGAATCGATGATCCCAAGGCAGTGTTTCTCAAGGCCCTAAGGGTTCAGTCAGACTCCATCTTTCCACTGCAGATTTTTCAGCAGTGCCTCAAGTCATAGCCTTTATAAAATTGCATTTTCAAATGTTGTATGTATTTAGTTTTATTTTTAATGGTGGAAGTTTATTCAATCAAGTGTGTATGTATATTTATAATCAAAATGGTGAAGTATTGTCTTCCACTTGGGGTAATCAGTTGGCATAGGTTTCCTCAGAGAAAACTAAAAGACTGAACAGGAATGTATTTCTGGAGGCTCGGCATTTGACTCCCTTTCCAGCATATGAAAACTAGCTAAGCTCTCGGACCTTCACAAGTTATGAAGGTACTCATATATAGGTGATAAAATAACATGATGTAGTAGGTAAATACATTAGAACATTATTTGTTTCTATTAAAAGAGTGAGATTGTGGTCACTTGGATGGCCTAGCAGGTAAAGGAGCCTGAGAGGCAAGCCTGGCAAACTGAGTTTGATGCCTTGAACCTATGCAAATGTATGAGAGAAGAGATTCCAGGAAGGTGTCTTTTGACCTTCACAGGTATGCAGTGGTGAAGGCATTGCTGTACTCACTTGAGAGCTTCCTGATGGACCCCTCTCTCCTTCCTATATAAATAAATGATTTAATTAATTCTCTCACTAAATTTTAAAAAGTACAGTAAATTCTGCCAACCACAGCCAAGTGGCTGGAACTGGAGTTCTTCTCAAATGTAGAAGTTACAAAATAAAGCTGTGCTGAATGTAGCTGAGTAATTTTTGTAGGTTGGGTAGGGTAAATAACAGAAGCAAGACTTGATTGGGTCATACTTTCCATGGGTTGAAATATCACTTTGAAACCCATTATAGAAAAAAAAACAATATATATTTAAAGACCATAATGTCATATTAAGCATTTGTTTCTCTAAATGTCGTTTTCTTTTTGTTTTTG
>CABHPH010162928.1:50068-73856 GCA_902168325.1 Peromyscus nudipes | reverse complement strand
GTGTGTGTGTGTGTGTGTGTGTGTGTGTGTGTGTGTGTGTGTGTGACAGGAAGGTAGAAAGCAGACAATGAGAAGAGATGTTTATACCAAGCTGTTAGTTAACAGGGATTCTTGGGCAGCGTCTTCCAGCTCTTGGAACAGCGGTCAAGCAGGCTCTTAAAGAGTATAGCTGAGAAGGGTCCATGAGCCAACCTCATACATTAAGCCTTAGGTTTATTGCTCATGAGTAGTTAGAAGTTTCCCTACACCCTACACCTCTCAGGCCAGATACAGACGTACTGTAATCCTGAAACATCATTCTAACCTGAAGGAGACCATGAGAAGTAATTAGTTCTTTTTGCCTTCAACTCTCAAATTGCCAGTTTTCTCATTAAAGCCAGAGAGTAGACAATTTTAAAGAGATTATTTTCCCCAAAGAGAGTAATCTTCAGCTTAATATTAAAATATCATTTCTTAGAGTCAGTGGTTAGACCATCTGCCCAGAGAAGTTATTCATTTCCGGCAGTAAGCTATGACTGAGAGCTCACTGGTCAGAATGTCATTATCTTTTAAGGTTTTCATTGTATAGCAGCTTATTACCCAGGAACTCAAATGCATCGGAAATGGCCATGCATGGTTAACTATGAGCTGTTTTGAAGTAAAGTGGGTTTGTCCACTTAGATTTTACTGTGGCAGAAACACATGAAGCTTGATCAGGGGTCAAACTGAGGTGCACACGGTGAAATTCATATTGCATTTTTGGGTCTGGTATTATCCTGACCGTCTCCTCTGATAACTTTATTTTGGGATACCTAGAAGGTAATAAAGATGAATGTTGGTCCCTTGGAACATCTGTGTCCTATCATTGTATGCCGAGAACTAACTCCAGTTTGTTTTTTCTCTCACTCAGTGAGGAAGGGGAGCAGTTAATATTAAATTAACCATGTAGATATTTCAGACTAGACCATCCCTTGTTGCGGAAGACTGTCTAGTTCACTGATGGATGTTCACCAGAGTCCCCATCCTCTGTTATCTATATAACACTAGCATCCTTCTGTTGAGACAACTGGAATACCTGTTGTTCATTGCCACAGGGAAGGGAGAGGGGGGGTGAAGAAATAAGTAAGAAATTCTCTCTTGGCTGAGAATAGTATAATAAAGCCTGAATCCATTTAATCCAGTCTTTCTGGGGTGGGAGACGGGTCCAGTGGGCACATCTGGGTTCTAGTTCTTATCTCCAGAGTTAATTTGAAGTAAGTGCATTTCATTGTTCATTCACCTTAGCACCAAGCTAATTTCCAAATAAAAATCGAGAAAGTGCTCTATGCCTGTCCCTTTGGCAGTTTTTAACAAGAAGGAGACTTTTTTTTTTTTAACTCCATAGTGATGTACAGAAACAAGAAAATGTGTGGAAGTTTATCCCTTCAGAGTGACTTCTTGGCTCTAACAGGATAATGTTTAACCATCAGCCTAAAGTATGCTTCAGCAGAGAAATAGATAAAAGTACGTGTTTGCCCTTGACATAGCTGTACAGACAGGTATTTTCAAACCATTTTCCTGGCCTGCTCTTACCTCATCATTATTCATCTGTCCCTTTCAGATTCATTCATGTCCCTCTCAACCTAAAAAAATGTGAAATCTGAAGCTATTGTCTTAGCCCAGAAGAATCCAGGACTTCTGCCCTTGCTGTCACCCTAACATTGAGTTCTCTCTTAACTCCAAGTGAGTATGATGGCCAAGCTTTAGATGAAGACAAAACTAATTTCTAAGGCCAGCTTGGTCATTCACAAGTGGGTACCCTTTGACAAGATGTGTGGATTTCCATTCTAGATTCTCGGTTCCCTTCTCTTTAAAGGGTATTTATGGTCCATCCTTGTTTCTCAGACAGATCAAAATGGTGAATGATTAAGCTCCGTGTCAGGCTTGCACATGCACGTACTCAAATTTCCTTTACTTCAGTGGCGGTCACACATAAAGGGTAGCTAAGATTTATATACCATGTCTATGGTTCCACTCTTCTCAGTGTATTCAACCAGTGCTGGGATGCCACTATCTGTTCAAATCTCATGTTAGGAAGTTTTTTGTTTGGACTCCTTTATTCCAAAACTGTCTTCAAAACACAAATGCTAAAGAAGATGTACCCTCTTTTTAATGACCCCCAACTAGCTGGAGAGAGTGGACTGGGTGCTATTATACCTTTCTTGCTGTGTAGTCAACCTAAATTGACATTTAGAGACTGCTGTCCACTTTTGTGAGAATGGTGTTATTCAAAGGCTACCTCCTGAGTTCTTTACTGTGTGAAAATGGCCAATCATTTTTAAGCTCCATTGCCAAGACATGACCTCTAACCTTTCTAGAAGCTCTTTGATAAGGAACTTTATTTCAGTAGAACACAACTTGTCTGAAGGTCCTAATGTGCTGTTCTAGTAGCTCTGGCTGTTTGTTCTCCAAGCAACCTTTGTGGTCATCATAACTTTCCCTACCTATTAAAGCTAATGAAAGATTGTCTTTCTTGCTTACCCTATAGGGTATCCCAGAGCTGACAGAGTTACTGTACTGAGAAAGTGCTTTGAAGATCACATATTTGTAGACACAGTAAAGTTATTTTTCTGATCTTAGCACATAGAGGGTAAATAAATTAAGTGGTTAAATGTGTCTTAAGTTATATCAAATTTGAATTGTAAAAAATAATCTCTCAGAAGATGTATCTCCCAAGAACTTACAAAACAATCTATGCTTTTCCCACCACAAAATGGGCAATAAAAACTCAGTTATGAAATGCAATGGGTTAAATACAATTCAGGAACAAGGAAGCTTCTTATCTATGTTGCCTTTGTGGTAGAATAGCTTCAAAGTGAAGAGCAAAGTGGTGGGCCAGAGAGATTGCTCATCAGGCAGAGAAGGCAGCATCCAGGCTTTATGACTGGTGTTCCATTCCAGGTCCTACAAAGGTGACAGTTATTCTGTGTTACAGATGTGTGAAATGTCCTTCATGTGACGCACGCACGCACGCACGCACGCGCGTGTGCGGGTGGGTTGGGGTGGGGTGGGGAAAACAAAGCTAATTTAAGGAAAATCCTTCTTTCCTCCAGAGGTTTGCCTTTCTCATTTTGATTTCTCAATAGCAGAGACAGTTGGGTGGATTTATGGGCTCCCCTGTGCCCATGCCCAAAGAGATTCTCCTCCAAGCTACACTTTACAGAGACTGTATGGAGAACTCAATAATAGTAATTCCCTAATAATTCCCTAATAATAGTTATATTCCAAACGAACCCTAGCCAGCCAGCTGAAGAAAATCTCAGGGAGAAGATGCAAACCAGATGTGAAATGCCTAGCTGATGGCTAAGGTGTTCAGGTTTGGGGTGGCTACACTCTGTAAAATGCCCTATGTCTTGTGTAATGCTCAAGAGAGATCACATTTACAACTGTACTTCGTGAATTTCTCTGAAAAATGTCATCTCTTATATTGGTATTCTTTAGCACATCTCATATCTCTAATTCTCTGAATCTGCCCTGTTGTCTTGAAGGTCATTCTCAGCCACCTAAGTGTGTTTCCGAGAGTTTTCCATGTAGCATGAAGAGTCAACCCAAGAAAAGCAGGCTGTATCTTTTCATGTGTTATATCTTTTCACTGAGGAGCCACATGCTGGTACTACAAGTCTAACTAAATTCTAACCTGAGAGGCAGTAGATGTTAAAGGAATACCCAGAGAAATACTTTAGCTTGAGACATTATAAAGAAAATGAAAATATTAAAAAGACAAGTCTGCATACTAAGTAAGACTGGATATGATTGAGAAGCTTCAAATAACAATAGTAATATATCCATCACATTTCACTGACAAGCATCAGGAATTCTAATAGGGGCCTTATGATTCTGAATGCTGTAATTCCTACCTCCCCTCCTTCCCTCCTTCCCTCCTTCCCTCCTTCCTTCCTTCCTTCCTTCCTTCCTTCCTTCCTTCCTTCCTTCCTTCCTTCCTTCCTTCCTTCCTCCTTTCTTCATCCCCTCTTTCTGTCCCCTTTTTTTTCCTTTTAAATTAACAAACAAAAAGTATATATAGACTGTTTAAAACATGCACATATTGTGGACTGGATGAGTTGAGTTAATGTGTAGCATTATCTCACATACTTACCCTTTTAGCCCATTTTGTGTTCCTATAACAAAATATTCGGGCCTGAGTGTTTTAAAGGATAAGAAGTTAATTTAGCTCACAGTTCTGGATGTGTGTGTAGCAATGATATCTGCCTGACTCTACCCTCATGCCTTATGGCCAAACAATGGTAGGTGCCTGTGCAGAAGAGGTCAGAAGGTGAGATCGGAAGCAAAAGACGGGGGAGTGGCCACGCTCTCCTTTTATTACAGTGTGCTGATTCAACATTATCAGCCTGGACCTACCAAGATAATGAGAATCATCCACGAGGATGGAGCCTCCATGAATTCAGGCCGAATCTTCTTCCCTTAGCCCCAACCACTTAAACTTTCAGCCACTTCAACACCACCCCACTGGGAAACACCCCAGCAAAACACCCCTGGGCAGCAAACCCACCCAAACCATCACTCTTCCTTTAATGCTGCTTTTGAGAATATGTGAAATCCACGCTTTTAACGATTTTCAAGAACCGGGTATATCATTCACTACAGTCATGCACTACAGCAGTACATCTCTTGAGGATTCCTATTGGAGTCACCCAGAGACCTGAAGGAACCACGGAGTTCCAGATTCTTTATAGTTTCAGCTCTTTGTCTTTCATGTTACATAAAACACATTCTTCGTTACTGTTTGCAGAAAAATAACCACTTTTACTAAGGAGATGACCTATTTTTGTCATAAGATCACTCTTTATTGATTGGTTTTTATAGAGATTTGCTCCCTTCAAGTAGCTCTACACAAGGTCATTGTTTCCTTTTGGGATTTGGTCTCAAAATCTTCCTTTTGTATCCGAGTACTTTGTCTTCTTTTTGGGACTTTTGTCTTATTCTCTTTCTTCCATTCCTTTTCTTCTTCCTTTCATTCCTTCTTCCTCATTCCTTACTCTTATATCTTAAATTTGGCAAGCATATTTTCTTTTCACAGAAGTACGTATTTAGTAAAAGTCATTAGGTCATCCATCAGGCAGCTTCCATATCATTGGCAAGCACATGTTTTTAGTTGTAGGAAATATCAAAGCTATCATGTACTCAGGACTCAGAAACTATGTTAATCTTATACAACAATTGATTTGGAGTCTTGTTTTTAATCTTTTTTAAATAGGAGGAGTTACTGAGGAACATGAATATATGAAAACTTAAAATTCATAACTTTCTAACAAGTCAAAATCGGTATCTCATCCTACTTCTCATTATGAGAAAGATTTTATAAAGTTTTTGTCTGCCTCTCAATTTCCTTCTCTTATTCGGTTTTCATTATCTTGTAATTAAACCACGCCCCAATGTTACTGGTGATTTCCGGTTGAAGGGATTTTGACATACTGACAGATTATGCCATCGTCTTTCCTAACATAGTAATGTTGGGTTGTATCCCATCCTTCAGAGACTGTCTTCCTTTTCGTTTTAAATGCATGATTTAGTATCTTCTAAAATGAATCTTTTGCTGGTAAGCTTGGTCAATAGCTCATGGGTTTTTATTTGCCCATTGAATACTTTCTGTTTTCTCATGTGGGTGAGGTCAGTTTGTATGAGGTCTGAACTATTCTGCAGAGTCCTTTCATGAACTCCCAAGTTGAAATGCTGTCCATCAAAGACCAGCGCTAACTACCCATCTCAGTGATTGTTTATCTGAGTATGTATTGTCCTGGGGAAGAATGGCTTTGTTGGAATTAGATTTTGTCTGGCTTCATTAACACTTAGGCAACATCTTTAGAAAGAGCCCTACTAAGTGTAGAGGCATCTGCTGGGGATTCCCAGACCTCCCCGCTATCTCCATCCTTTTTGGGCTGGACCAGGACATTCTGCTCTTCCCCAGGCCTGCTGTGCTTGCAGCTTGCTCCTGTTACTGTTTGCTGGTAGACAACTCCCCGTCCCCAGGGAGGCTGATCATTTGGGCTAGTCTACTTCCTCTGCTGTCCTTGGAAAGCCTCATCCCTCTGCTAGCGATGTCAGGGCTCAATTGTTCTTTGGCAGGGAATGAGACCTGATGACAGCAAGGAGAGTGTTCATTTCTTCTTCCTGCAGCTGCTGACCCCAGAGAGCAAGGCAGACCGCTTACCTCCTCGGAGGAGAGGAAGCAGCCTGTGAGCCCTGGAAGCTAAGGGACTCACTCCCTGGTCACCTGAGCCAAAGAAGACTGAGGCCAGCGATGCAATGGGCCCATTGGCAGAAGAACAGGAGGTGTCTTCTCATGTGTATGGAAACTGAGCTGCACAAATCTGTCCTTTGATTACAGGTATAGATAAGTTCACCCATTGACTATTAAAACCCACCAACCGCTCCATTTCTAGGGAAGATCTGATGATGGCATCCAGATGAAAGCCAGACTGTTCCTCAAAGAGACACAAAGCTAAGAGGGAGAAAACATGAGCTCTTAGCTGATTTCATTGCCAATAATTTTGTTTTCCTATTTCCACAGTTTTTAAGAGAAAACTAAAGAATTTTGTAAAAACATCTCTTCGTTCCTAGGTATTTTGTTGACTGATTTTTTTTTTCTTTTAAAGAGTAACTTCAGTACCAGCTGACATGAATTACAGTCAAATTTACTTGACATGTGCTGTGACAGACAAAGAATTAAGTCGGAATGTTCCTTCTGAGGAAGGGAAGTAGTTAAGCCATCTCTCTCTCTTGCTTCCCAAGGACGTCTTCCACTTCTGTTACTGCTTCCCTCCCACTAAGAATATTATGGATGAAGGGAATAGGAGAGCATGTGACCTCATGTACTTAGGAGTATACGGTAAAGTACAAGCCATGGGAAGGGGCCTCAGCAGTTCTCGGGAGACCTCCTTCCCCTTGGGCAAAATGTGCTTAAAAACTAAACCCCACACTGCAGAGGACAGGAAATCCTAAACGTAAACATCACTTCTCAGTTACAGTACATTTTGTTTGCCTCGCTTCTCTTTCATAAACACATGCATATTCACTTAAAGTCGTCTTACGTTCCAGGAGGGAAAAAAAAAATGTGAAGCAAGGAAAGCCTGAGAATTCAGAATCCAGCTACCTCTCGGACGGCTTTGTGTTGATGAGTCACCCTCCACCAAAACCTGGGAGTGAGAAATGCAGTGATTGATGACGGTTTTCAAGACTGGCAAGGGGCCTTACCCAGATGCTAATAACATTTTCCACTTACATCTTGGTTTTAGAATGAAAATAGGAAAGAAAGCTGAAAAATATGCAAGGGCATGCAGATTTTTTTGAAGTGGACTCCTTTATATGGATTCTTTGTGCAATCGTTAGCTGATTACAAGTATTCACTTGACTGTTTTCCAATGGCCAAATCACAGTTTCCCGTTTGAACTTGGACTTGACCTCTTTGATATGCACAGATGGCTTGCAAAGTGGCAATAGGAATTCATGGAGTGCCATAAGTTCTATTTTAGCACGGGTATCTGTAAGGTGCCTGTCTCCTTCTGTGAAATTGCCACCCACTAGCACCCTTGGAAATACCCTGGGTCTGCTAACCACTGCCCTCTCTCGTGTAGTCCAGGCATGGCTAGGATTGCCTCGATAGAAGATGCAACTTTGGTTCCGTGCCTTACTGCAAAGGTGATACCCAAATTCACTGAATTGGCTTTAATTTGTAGCAGTGAGAAGCTAGGGAGCTGGCTTTACTCCCCAGTGCTGATGATTAGGCAGTTGAGGAAGGGACAAAACTGGGCTTCTGTCTTATCTTACTCACTTTTAGTTCCTGTAACCTCCACTACCACGCCCACCTTAACCACCATCCACACAGTCCCTAGGAAACCATTGCTCACCTAAAAATGATCCAATTATGTTTTGCCTTTAGCAGAAATTTGAACGTTGTAGTGAGGACCACTTGCCGTACAGCCAAGCCCACTGTCCTGTTTTCTCTGAGCACAGAACTAGAGTCCCATGCAATAGGACTAAACCCCAGCCAAGGGAAATGTGGGTACCCTTTCCAGCTGTGGTCCATTTGAATCTACCAATTTCATTTTCTCATTGTTTTAACCTTTAAGACTGTCTAGAATTAACTGTCCCTCCCTCCCAGGGTCACTTTTTAAGTATCATGTTAACAAATGCTGAACTGCTGTCACCCTGGACTCTGTGAATGGCTCCATGGAGCAGAGGACTCTCCCTTACAACCCTCAATCCTGCAGCCATACCAGATTAGTAAGTGATTCAGAGATAAATATCTAGAGCTCGAAATGTAGCTCAGTGGGAAAGTACTTCCCTTGCATGTTTTAAGACCAACATTGAAAAAAAAGTTAATGAAGAAACAAACTTCTATTATATTGAATAATGTCTTAATTATAAGATGAAATAATCTCACAGAAGAAACTTGAAGAAGGAAGGATTCACATTGGTTAATAATTCGTGGAATGCCAGTCTGTTATGACAGAGAAGGCAAGGTGGCTGGAGGATGTAGTGAGATGTCTTAAATGATGACAGGATCACTGAACGCTACACAGGAAGAGTGGATGACCTATGACTCTCAAGGCCTGCTGCTAGCGTGCTATGTCAACCAACTAGGCCCTGTGTCTAAAAGGCTTCACAGCATACCAAAAAGAGTGTCACTCTCTGGGGACCAAGTGTTCAAACATATGAAATTCTGGGCATATTTCACACCCAAACCATAGCAAATGATATGCAGCCCTTTGGATTTTTTTTATTACTTAAGTCTAGTCTAAGTTTAAAAAAAAATCATGTAGGCCTCAATGCTTCCTTCAAATGAATTTATTGTTTATTACCTTGTCATCTGAGAACCTGCAATATGTAAGACTAGCCAGCTGGTCAATGATGGGACTCTGACATTTGGTGGAAACCCTAGGGTTGCAGGTTTATGCCCATCAAAAACAGGCACAAGTAAGATCCATCCATCAGAGATAACACATTGTGTATTCAATCCATGGCAACCCTTCACTTGTGGGGGTTAGATAACCTACTTCAGTTAAGATACCAGTGTGGTAGACGGTAGTGGCTGTTCAGCACCACATAGTACTTTGAGGAAATATCCAGAGAGATTGGCAAGTTAGAAGCCACACATCCAACTTACTTTACAGGGACAGTGTCTGCCATGGTGGACGAGACAGATCTAGCAAACTCCAGGGCTGTCGCTAATGAGCAAGGTCTATTGGTCAATGGATGAAAAACACCCAAACTGACATTAAGGGGATATAGGAACTCAGATTCTACAAAGGCAAATTTATTCCCAGGTCTGTGCTCTTCTCAGCATCCAGCAGGAGTGTACCATTGACATTTTGTAAAGTCTTGCCCAGTAAGAACCCTTGTTTGAAAATATCTTCTGGTTTCATTTCTGTAGAGATGTGCGGCTCACAGCTCTGGCTTGCATCTCTGCCTGGACTTAGCATGTATGTAGACCTCTCTTGCCCAGTGAGATGAGTGGGTCTGTTCTCAGGAGCACTACCCCTCAGCATTTCCCACCAAATGACAGAAACAGTGTCCAGAGATGAATAGTCACATTCAAGAAGGGATGGTGGGAATGAGTGTTGATGAGTGAGCAATGAAGGGAGGCTGGTTCTTGAAGAGAGTGGACAGGTAGGTGGGTAGATGAAGCCAGTAGGGTTGACCTATAGGTGAGGCAAATCCAGGTTCTGGGCAAACACTATAAACTAGAGTCTGTGTCCTGCTTCTTTACAAAAAGCAAGCACTTCAAGTAAATAGCCATGTACCTGAGGGACCTGGTTCACTAAACTATATTGTTGTCGGTCCACACAGTCACGTGACCATTCCTCCCATTCCTTCTCAGCCTCCTTATTTGTCTCTCCCTGTCCATATTACTGAACACAGCATGTAATAGTCATGGCCTGCAGGATACTGAGATGCAAGGTCCATGGTCTCATACAGAAGACTGATGTGAAAACAAAAGGTAACACAGTATGGCAAGCTGTAAGAGACAGAACAAGAATCTTAAAGATAACTATGGTTTTTACATTCTTGTCTGTCCCCTGGCTCCACGTGTTCTACAACTCCAACAAAGTAGGGGGAAAAAAACCCCAACAAAGCAGGGAAAATAAAACCCAGTAAACTAACAACTCATGAGAGGCGTCAGACTTTTCCCGTGACTCCTTCTCTAAGGAACTTTAAAGACAAGGAAGGGCTGTGCCCTGAAGCCAGGCTCTGCCTCCTGGAAGCTGAGCGCTCTTACCCTTGGTGTCTTCTGGAGCTTGCAACACAGAGCAGAGGTCAGTCTGGTGTTTTTCACTGTACAAATTGTCATCTGTCAAGAGATGCTGAAGGTACCACTCACAGTCCAGTGGACCCAAAGGCCATCAACAGCTAGCACTGGCCATTGTTTAACAAGTCCTGTCAAGCAACATCAAGTATTTCTTACATTTGTTTGTTTGAAGAACAAGTTATTTTGCTCTCTTCAACCACCCACCAGGCCAAAAAAAAAAAAAAATGAGACTGTTTAAACAAACAAATTTCACCAAACAGTTCTGTTCCTTTAATTGAGGAAGGGCAGGCACTCTGCTACATGGCACCTAAAATGGATTTTGTCAATAGCATGAATAAATGCAAATATAGATAGTTGCTTTAACCTAAACACATACACACACACACACACACACGCACACACACACACACATCCTTGCCAATGATCCGCTGAGATCCCAAGTCTTGCATGTTTGCATTCTATCTTCCTAGCCTTAGCCATAACTGTCTTCCTAGATGTTCTGTTTGTCTGAATGTAATTGTGATACGGAGAGAGACTGCAGCTCAAGGACCCCAGATGACTACAGAAAGCACAGTTGGGCAATGCTTTGGAAATCATGGAATGAGTTTTATCTTATTTAAACTTCGTCGTGGGCTGGGGAGATAGCTCACTCTAGTGCTTACCACCCAAGCGTGAGAACATGAATTGGCTTCCCCAAAACTTGTTGACAAAAATGCCAGTGGTGGCATGCCCTTGTAATTCCAGCACTGGGGAATGGTAGACAGGCCAGCCAGCCACCCTAAGGCTACCTGGCAAGCTCTGAAGAGAGACTCTGTCTCAAAAAAATAAGGTGGATGTCTCTGGAGGAATGGCACCTAAGGTTAACTTCTAGCTTCTGTGCTTTTGTGTGTGTGTACACATGCTACCATAGCAACACACATTCATACCCCCACTCCAGCACACACAGCTACCTTGCAACAGACTTGTTTTTATTTATTTACCTATGTATTTATTTTCATTTAATGGTTGTGGACTCTGGTATTCATGGGAGTTTCCAAACTGCCCAACTGGTAGTAGACCAAAGACAGATGAGCTGAAACTGTCTTTAGCTTTTGTCTAATTCCCGTACTATGCTTTCTGTAGTCATCTGGGGTCCTTGAGCTGCAATCTTTCTCCGTATCACAATTACATTCAGACAAACAGAACAGCTAGGAAGACAGTTATGGCTAAGGCTAGGAAGATAGAATGCAAAATGCAAGACTTGGGGTCCCAGGCTGGCTCCGTGCTTATCACATGCAGCCAAGAGGGTTGAGGGGTACAAGAGTAAGACATACTTGTATCAGCATCTCAACTCCCAGAATAGCCTGCACATCAATGCAATAGGAGTGTCAGTTCCAAGAAAACCTGACCATGGAAAAGTGCAGGAAGGACAGATTTGCAGAGAGCAGCCCCGTGTACTAGGGCATGAAGAGGTTCCAGGTTCCAAAGGGCCCTGTCCAGTCCGTCCTGTGCTCACTTGAACTTTGCTAGGGGATTTTGGTTTTGTAACTGTTTGGAATCTAGAACATATCCTGCGTAGAGCTCCCCCCTCCCCAACCACCATACTTCCACCCTCTTCCAGTCCTCTGCACAAAGTTCCATGACTTAAAATAAAAAGGAAAACATTAAAAACTCAAACAGATTATTTTAATTTTGGGTTTCTCAACCCCAAATTAAAGTCAGCACTACTGACATTTGGGGATGGGAGGATTCTCTGCTGTGGGGGCTGTCCCTATCCATTGTAGAGTATTTGGCTTCCTGGCTTCTCTTCCATTAGATTTCACTAGTGGTCCTTCTTGTGACAAACAAAAATGTCTCCAGACATTACCTAATGTCCCCTGGGTACAAAAATCACCCCCTGTTGAAAACCACTGCACTAATGATTTTTTTAAGAGAGGATACATCTTTGCTTTTTTTTTTTTTTTTTGCTTAATGATCTGGAAGACATTAAAAACATCACATGCTTGAACCATTGTTTGGGAGACAGACTTGGGAGTCTTTTTAGTTTTCATGAGCTCCATTCCCTCTTAAAGGATTATCAATCAATGGTTAAATTCTTTAAATTTTAGAATATGTCAAGGTTGTTTTTATGTGTTGTCCTTGAGAAAATGTTTTAGAACCAGAGAGTATGGAGCAGATACACATATGTGCGAATCGCATCACAAGATTGTGTGATATTCATGCTAATCCCCCTGAAGGCCATTAGCCTTAACTAAATGTTTGAGCAGTTGCTACAAAAATTAAATTTTATACACACAAATATACCCAGGGACATGCACACTATAAGTGTGTTCTATGAAAAGTGTTTCTAGGTCCCATGCAGTATTTAGTGGGGCTATTCAAGCATTATAAGTTTCAATGGAAGCCAACGCTATTTGAAATGAAAACTAGAAAAAGTCAGCTGAGGAAGCCATCAGCAGCGTCTGTCTTCAAGCCAATAGATATGTAAACCCCCAGGATGAAGAACCTTCTGAGGTTTTCCTAAAGAGCTCATCCAAAATTTTACAGCCTCTTAGTCTGTCGTTTTTAAAGTCCATTATTCAGACATTCTGCTTTTCAAATGACACAGCTTCTACCTTATATCTCTTCTGTTATTAGAGCACACCCACCTTGAACAATTCATTTGTTAGGTAACAAATAATCTCTCTCTCTCTCTCTCTCTCTCTCTCTCTCTCTCTCTCTCCATTATATGCATATGTCTGTGTTTACACATTTGTGTGTTGTAGAATATTATTTCACGGTGTGTTACTTTTGTTTATGCTCTGGAACGTTTGTTTAATGATGCAAAGATGTGTTTGATTAAATGAAATTCACCTGCAGTCAGGAGGCTGAGTCGGCAACCAGCTGACAGGAAGTGGTAGGGAGGAGCCAGGTGAGAAAGGGTTTATAAGGAGGGGCGAGGAGCCACTTGAAGGCTTTTTGGAGGACGCAAGCAAGGAGAGGAGGTGAGCTACTTGTTATTCAGCCTCTGAAGAACAGAGTTCCACCCTAACCTTTGAATCTTGAGTTCTTTAGAGGGAGAGAGGTTTAGTTAAGTTCTCTTCACAGCTTTGCGAGAGTCAGAGCCAGAGGGAACAGACTTCCCTCCGGCTATGGCCCTTGCAGCCTAGTGGCAGAGTTGCAGTTGCTGATTCAGACAGCTGGGGAGGAAAAGGCAGCAACCGTTTAAAAAAAAAGGACAACGTTTGTGTCTAAGTGTTAGAGTTTGAATATGCAATGCCAACCATAGGCACCCAGGTGATAGCAATATCTTGGGAGGTTCTAAAAAAGTTAATTTGTGGGATAACTGTTTCACAAATTATAAATCTGTAAACATACAGACTTTTGATACTGTGCTCTTTTGTTGACAGATAAACAATCTTAATTAATCTGCTGAGAAAAGGAAATGATTTTGATTTGCTTTTTGGTTTTTAATTATGTGCATGTGTGCGAGTGTGTATTGTGAGTACTGGTGCCTGAGGAGCCCAGAGGCCTCAGATCCTCTAGAACGAGAGTTATAGGTGGATCTGAGCCAACCTTTGTGGGTGCTGAGAACTGAACATTGGTCATTTACAAGAGCAATACATGCTCTTAACCACTGAGCCATCTGTCCACCCAGAAGATATTATATGTATATTTTCACCAAGATACTTTTCTTCTTCAAAGCAGCCACTACAAACCAAAGCTTGTACCTGATTATGTAGCAGCTGCTTTCTACCTTTTCGTTCCTTTTACTGGTCTTTTAAATACAGCTGTTCTAGTTGGCCAAGCCAAGGCCCCCACTGAATTCAGTCAGTTAAAATGCCCTCCCTCTCATACTGTGAGCTATCCTGACATGTCCCCTGGAATACAAAATATTCACTATGTTGTGTTCATATTCCAACCTTGTGGATTGTCTCAGAGATTTGGGTTCCATGTGCTTTCTGTGAAGAAATACGTCGATGCTTAATGACTCCTTCTGGTCTACTCAAAGTCATTCATCATGTATTTATACTAACTAAATTCATTGTGTGGTGTGTATGTAGACTATTATTTCATATACTCAAATTTTGATTTTTTTCTCGGTTTGTACAATATGATTACTAAAATAATGTTTTTTGCTGATATTTATTTGCTTTTTCTACCTTGTTTATAGACACATATTAATCTAGAATGCTCTTCCTTGCACTGAGACCCTAGCTGTGGACCAGACAGCCCGCTAAGTAAGTACTTTGCTAAAGGGAACATGGTTAATTGTCCATAGCAACTTTTGATTGTCAGTACCTATTGCTTGGGTCTTACATAGGAAACCAAGGGTAAAAATTAAATAATTTTCTACGATTTCAAAACTAGTAAGTTGTGAGTGTCTAGGAGAGGTGGGTATGGGACATGAGCGAGAGTCAGAATTATACCCAGACCTTACTTTAGAACTCAGAGTTTTCCTGTGAGAGTCTACAGAAGCTCATTTCTAGAGTCCCTGTTTCAAGGTACAAACAAAAGGATGCCTTGACCTCAACTTTGCCCTCTCCCAAATCCTCAGCCCGAGTTCTTCATATAGAAAGATAGCTAAAACGAACAAGGATATCCTCAGATGCAGGTACGTGATGTGACATTCTTTCCTCTTGGGGACTGTGTGGTCCCAGAGCAAAAAAGTGTTCAGAACTGGCATGTGCTGCTCTCCAGACAAGGACCTCGCTTCTTTGAATCTGGGCAAGCTACTCTCCTTTCAAAACCTTTTGGCTCCTCATGGGAAAGTGACCAAGGTTAGACTAGGTCAGATCTTTTGTTTTTCAAATCCATCCAGTTACACTCATGGCAGAGGAAAGTTCCAGATGAAACCATCAGAGGAAGGACGTTATCTCAGTGATGTATAGGGCTCTCCGCACTTCAGTCTGTGGGGAGTGTTCCTTTTCTCTCCACGGAGTAAATTTACGTTAGAGAATTTGAAATAGGGAATTCTGAATTTGAACAGACATGCTATTTTTATAATAAGTAATAATAAATAAGGTGTCACCATATGTATTGATTTAAGAAAATCAACAGTGCTAGCATAATGTTCTAATCTGCAAAGGAGATAGAGACATTTTGGGAGAATGGGCAACTTACTGATATTACAAAACTAATCAGTAAGAATGCCAGATTTGGACAAGGGTGTGTTCTTTGGTCCAGTTCTCTTCCAAGTCAATCGCATCTTCATTGTTTCTGTAATCAGAGAACAAAAACATAAACTCATTGTGACTTTTAGAGCTGTAATAGCCATGGTTCCCTAGAAGAACAAAACTAATAGAACAATTATTTATTAAAATGGGACTCATCATATTAATTATATATGGTCTGGTTAGTCCAACAATACTTGTCTCACATTGAGGACCTTGAGAACCTGGTCGATTCTCGGTCCATAAGGCCGAATATCTCCAAAGTACTAATCAGGTCTAAAGCCTGGAGGATTCCTGGAGAATGACTGGTCTTCAGTTCATGTTGGAAGCTCAAAAGATGTGAGTTTTGCTATCAGAGAAAGACAACAGCAGCAACTAGGTAGATGAATGTCCCAGTGAGAGAGAAAGCAAGCAAGCAAGCAGAAAAAAAAATTTCCCCTTTCCACCTCCCTTTAAAAACAACAACAAAAACACTCTGGGGTGACATGGGATGGTGCCACCTTCATTTACAGTGAGACTTCCTGTTTCAAATAATCTGATCAAGGCACTCCCTCAGAGGGGTGCCCAGACTCGCCTTTCAGCTGTCTCTAGATCCAGTCGAAGTTGAAAAATCAAGATTAAGCATCAGAAGAACCAAGGGTTCATCGTTATACCATGTGGGAATGTAACAATTCCTGTTATGTGGCAGTACCACCAATTGCTATAATTTATATAAAAATGCAAGCAATTGTATCTCTTATTTCTGGTTATTATATCAACCTGAAGTCTACTTCTCCCATTCCCTCCTCTCTCCCCGCTCCTTCATTTTGCATCTCTCTTTCTCCTCATCCCCTACCCTACCTTCTCCACATACCCATTCATTTCAATCCCTTCTTCTTTTCTCCTTTTCCTGTCTTCCTTCCCTCCTCTCTTCTCTCCCTTCCTCTCCTATCTCCCTTCTCCTCCTCTTTCTCTTTGTTTATATCTTTTCATCCATGTGCACAGCCATCATTTAGGCCTATGTTTTTATTTGTTCATGTGAGTCTTTGCACTTGCTGTTCTCACCAGTTCTCTGTTACTGTTTAGACACTGTGCTAGGTACTGGGGATGCTGAAATAGATACAGGAAGCATCTCCATTCCCAGTGCCTGGTTACAGATGTCACTATCCACAGGGGGCTTCAAATGTGCACTGACACACAACTCCATCTCTAGGAAGGAAATATTAATTGTGTAATGATATGAACATAATGTTCTGGGAACTTAGGACAAGAATTCATCTCTCTCTCTCTCTCTCTCTCTCTCTCTCTTTCTCTTTCTCTCTTTCTCTCTTCTTTTGAAGGTTTATTTATTATGTATACAGTGTTCTGCCTGCATGCCGGAGGAGGGCACCAGATATTGTTACAGATGGTTGTGAGCCACACCATATGGTTGCTGGAAATTGAACTCAGGACCTCTGGAAGAGCAGCTGGTTCCCTTAACCGCACAGCCATCTCTCCAGCCCAAGAATTCCTCTCTTTAAAGTTCTGTGTGGAAAGAGAGGGTCCACCGACAAGAAAGGAAGTCTTACCAATGAACATCCTTGAGATGTGATTCCTACAATAATGCCCTCTGTTAGAAGTCACTTGAGAAAGGATTTCTGAAGACGTCCCAAAAACAGAGGTCATAATTAGCACAGAGATTGAATATCTTGTCATATTATCCTTTGGGTAAAGTAAGTCCCATAGTTTTAGTCAATTCTTCAGTAGTTGCCCAATACTGACTCCTTTTTCTGAAATCCATCCATTTTCTTGATCCTGCTGATGGGTTGAGGAAACTTTAGCAATCAAATGTTAGCAAACTCATGTTCATCTCATGAAAATATTACAGATCTTTGGAGTGTAAGCACCTTTCTAGCACCTTCTGTGAATGTATATGAAAGAGGCTGTAGAAAGGGCTCTCAGAATGCCATCTCTGTTTGCCACTTCCTTCTCGAAGTTCTAGCCTGACTCTCTTATCCACACCCTCCGCTCCACCCCAAGACCTAACCCATGCCCCAGGTTCTTCTGGTAGGTTTTACCAGTGCCACCCTAAAGCACCTCCCCTTTCTTCTTTTTGTATTGCTTATTATCTAGTTATCTTCATAAAATATCAGAACCTTGTTCTGAAGCGACTACCTCAACTGTATTGCTGTGCGTTTTGGAGAAAAGATTGTACTTTCAGATGTCTGTCTGTCCTTCTTACGTTGGCACATTTTCCCATTCAATGGAAGGAATAATGAAGTGCAGCATTCAGCTGATAGGGAGGGCTAAGACCATGCCGTTGCAGGATTCTTTGAGACTGGTGGAACCAATTTCTTGGCTCAGGCAGGCTTATACTAGAAAACCAGGATCCTGGAAACTCAGTGTCCATCAAAGCCACTGAGAGCCAGTGGCTCCCAGGTTCATTAGCTCATACAGATGAAGAATGATACACAGTAGAATAAGAAAAAACAAAGCTTACTGAGGCAGAGAAGCGGCTCCCAGCAGCAAGAGAGGGGACTTGAAAATATGTTGCCAGTCTGGTCCTTTGGCTGAGCTCTTTACTCCCCAGTGCCTGAGCCTGATTGGCAGGGGTTTAGATGTAAACGAGAGATGAAGTTAGTCTTTTGTTTGAATTTGGTTGGGTGAGCTTTAAGGGTAGGAGAAGCAGGCTGAGAAGAACCCCACCCAAAGAATTTTAAGGGTGTGGGCATGGGAGTAGGGGCGGGGGAGAAACCTGGAAGCAAGGAGAGCCAGGGCTGGTGTCCTGCCATCATCACAGCAAAAGCCTCTGCTCACCCTTTTGTCTTGCTGAGTCGGGGCCTTTTAAATGACTTGGCGTCTAAGCTGAACTTAGAGAATTTGAGCTAAATTTGAACAACTCACAGCTTTTGGACCATTGGTATCTGTATCCACTGCTTGTGGAGAGTTCAGCAGGTCCCCGGCTCTGCTGGTTTGCAGAGGTGTCCTAGTAAGATAACGTCACAGAATCTGCCTGCACAGATCTCACAGAAACTGGCAGAGCCTTTTTGAAAGCATTTTTCTTGCCTTCCTCCTATCTCTTTCAATACTTTAAGAGACCCAAGCCATACTATACTATTGGTGAAATTATTAAGGCCACTCCACGTAGTTAAAAGGGAGGCTTATTTTGTGGGTTAACTTACAAGTGAAGGGATAGGTAACAGGGTCTGGGAAAGGTGTAACGTAGTCCGGCGGTGTTCTCTGGAGAACTCTACTCGGTCTACCTTCAGTGTCCTGGGTCCAGGAACCAAGAGAGCTGGCCCATCCGGGTCTCGGTCTTCAGGGCCCTCTCTTGGCCCCGCCTTGTAGGTGTGACCATTACCGAAGCTTCAATGGGGGGTTGGAACTTCCAGATCAAAGCTGGAATGGCTACCCACTACACTATCCAAAGTATACTGAAGCATATCCATATCTTAATTAAATACCATACACACAGAGATCTGCTTGTGAACACCTCCCCATACGCGCTCACATTTGCATAATATTGATATGTATGTATCTATGCACACATAGGAATGCGCGTGAAGTGAATTCTAATGCACTAGTTAACATGCTGTTCTGTTTTGTGCATATTAAATTGACCATATTAATTTCAATTTTCCAGTTTTCTTGCTGACTTTACAGCCAATACTTCTTTGGGGGTATTATTTTCGCAGGGTCCTGAGAGGTTGTAGGCAAAGGTGGGGTAGTAGCAGAGATAGTGAGCACCAAGCAGTCCCTGGCCTTGACTGAGGTGCAGAGGTGAGCCCATGGTTTAGCTCCCAGCAGCCCAGCCTCCCTGGAGAGAAGGCATCTTCAGGGAAGGTTGATTGTGTTGACACAGACTCTGGGGTGCATTCCTCTCTGCTGTTTCCACTTCTCCCGATTTTTCCTAGCGTCGTCGTCTTTGGGTTTGAGATTTTCCAGGATTTTTCACACCACTTAGGGGATTCAGAGATGGAAATTTTGAGTAAAATGTGTTCACTTGTTTTCATGTTATGCAAGAGTGAAAACAAAAAAAAAAGCCTCAAACTCAATTTAGGATGGAGTGGGATGGGGTGGAGCAGTGCCCATGCACGAAAAACTCCAAACTGCTCAATTGCAAAAAAAAAAAAAAAAAAAAAGTGGAACATTCCCTGCGCTTCATTTTTGGTGTGGGAGATTCTCTGGAGGGACTTTGGAAAAAGTGATAGAATTTTAAAGTAAATGAGAAACATCATCGGTAGAAATCTTTACTAACTTTGATTTTGCACAAAATACCTACTTTCATGTTTCAGGCTGATCAAAACAAAACAGAGCTACTAAGGCTGAAAGTTATAACTGGTTCCTTTCCTGGATCACTTATAGGGACCTAAAGGATTTTGTTGACATTGCGTGTGTGTGTGTGTGTGTGTGTGTGTGTGTGTGTGTGTGTGTGTGTTTTCTCGTGTGTCTTGGGGTGTTTGTATGGAGGTTGGAGGACAACCTCATGTCTTGGTCCTCACCTTCCATTTTGTTTGAGGCAGGGTCTCCTTTCTGCTTCTGTGCACACCAGGCTGTCTGGACCTCAAGCTTATGGGGATTTTCTTTTTCTGGGGATTCTCTACCTTCCATCTCCATGTAACTCCACTCTGATTACCGAGACTTGCACTCCACATCTGGCTTTTGTATAGGATTCTGGAGATTTGAACTCAGTATCAAATGTATGATATGAGTATCTCCTCACACCAGTGTGTCCAGGCTTTTCCCCCTTTGCCGTCTCTCCAGGCCTCATCAATGGACCTTCTTCTCCCACATCACTATCCTCTTCCATAGTCCTGTGACTTACACAGTCTATTTTGTTTATTTTTTTAAGTTTGGGTTTTTGTTCAAGCTAATATCCCAGATGTGGTTAAACTTCCAAGGCATCATTGTAAAATTTCCCATTTCTGCATTCATCCTACAGAGGACAGTTTACAGTAGCCTTTACCGGTTGCACAGCATCTGTACCTGAACTCACTGCAGGTTGAACTGCTTGGAAACTGTCCCCCACACCACCCATTTCTTTTACATCTGTTGTGGATGCTGAGGAAATGGTTTTGGACTTCCATCATCCTTTCTCGCTGTCTTTGGTTGCTGTACACATTCCCCTTTTCATCAAAGCTCTACTGTTTCTCTAACCTGTGCCCATGCTCAAGTTCAAAGCCGGGAGGAAACAGAGCTGGAGATGTGCCTGACTGGTGTTTCGTTCAACCATGTTATATGACAGGAGCTGATCCAACAGGTAAATAACCAAAACATGTGCGTGAGGAGAAAACAGTTTTACAGGCTTTGTGAAAACGGATTCCCAAAAAGCCCTGAAGCTACTGGTATGTGCAATGAGAATTTTCTTTGTAGAAAAAAAGAAAATCCAATGGTCTATGTAATATGAGCAGGTTCTAGAAATAATGAATGGGCCACGGGGAAGGGAGGGAGTCTAGCTTCCTCTTGAAAGAGCCACTCTGTTCTATAAGCTCAGTTCAGTTCTCTGAGTCTGTTTCCTCATCTGCAAAGATACTATACATGCTTGGATCTTCTGAAGACAGTTGTTCACAAAAACAAGGGCTACAGGGCCTGGTGAACAGTGGCTGTTAATCCCAAAGATGCAGGAAGAAAGACCATCGACCTAAAGTGTGGCTAAATTAATTAAAGCAAGCAATTCACTGAACCAAGCTTTTGTAAATTTGTGTACATGAGCTGTCTCCCCTCCTAAAGTCGGGGTTCAAGAGGTCAGCATTGGATGTGGGGAAGATAAGGTTTTTATAGCTCAGGGGTAGGGGGTTTCCAAATGGGGGAATTTGGCAGGCAAAAATAGGCAGAATTTTACAGGCCCCGAACATAAGAATAACAAGTTGGTCATAACAACCTCTGGTGAAACAAAGATATAGTTGCAAAGTGGCCATAAGGCAATAACAAGGTGGTCATTACAAGGTAGTCATAACAACAGGTGGTCATAATAACCTTTTGAAACAAAGGCATGGTTTCTGTTTCCTGGAATGGGCAATAGAGAACCATTTGTAGTTAAGGTTACAGGTGGAGCACAGTCCAATCCTCGAGAAACAGAGTTAATCTTAAACAGGAATGAATCTAGTTTGTCTTTACTACAAGATGGCTTTTCAGCCTAAGACATAGGCAGGCTGGTTTATCATTGCATCATAGGTAGTGAGGTTATTATAGTTTTCAGTTTATCAAGGGTAAATATCAAAACCAAAATGTATCTCACGGTCCTAAAATAAAGTTTATATTATCTATATGTTAGGAACAGGAACATTCGCCCACTCGTTCCTTTAATGTGGTCAAACCAGAGTTAGGCATGAGTAATTGGTTCTCCTACTGTTCCTAAGCCTATAAACTCCAGTATCATCAACAACTCTACTGTCTTGTTCATCTTTGCCTTGCTTGTGTTTGGACTGACTGTTGTTAGTGAGAATAAAGCTGCTCTGAATGTGATTTCAAAAGTCTACAAAATCCTTTCAGTCCTTTGGAGCCTATTAAAAAAATCAAATCCCTCCTTACATTTGTCATTCTGGAAGATAATGGTATTTTTCTCATTCCGGGAGTAAAGAATTGAATCAAGAGAAAAGATGTGGCATTCCTTATTTGTGTTAAGTCTTGCTCAATTATAACACAAAATAGAACAATGATTCAGAGTTGAGACGGGAAAGAAGAGTGGACAAGGAAAAGTAAACAAGGCAAGGGAGAGAGAAAAGGGGAGAGATAAAGAGAAGGGGGAGAGAGCAAAGAGGGGGAAAGTGAGGAGGGAGGATGCTGAGATCTGTTCTCCATTAGCAGACTGCAGAATGCCTAGAACTGGACACCCTGAGACATGGTCAGGGAAGGCATTCCGGTTTCTTCTCTGCTGGAGAACAAAGCATTGGCAGTATCTCACAGAGGTGAAGTGTAGGCTCAGGGTTCTGCTTGGTCTGGTGGGCTTGGAGTTTATCTGGATCAGAGGTGAAAGGCTGGGGTTAGTGTGAAATCCAGCATTTGATGTTATCAATATACTGGCAACCGGGAATGGCCCTTCCTCAAGGTGCCAGCGAAAGGCATCCAGAACAATCAGGACACATTCTATTATCCAAGAAAGCACACGCACATCCCAACAGCTTGGACATTGGCACTAGGGGGACATGGATCTGGTGTAGGCATCAGTTATGACAGACTCCCTCCTTTCTCTCCAATTTTTTTCCTTGAGAACTTTCCAGACTGTAGTGATACATAAAAACATAGTAAAGTAAATATATGTGCATAGATACACAAATAGGTATGCAGAGCTTAATGAATGAATTAGCAAAAGAACATCCTTGCAAAAACAGCATCCAGGCTGTACAAAAGATTGTCAAATCCCAGACAGCCTTATGGTCAACATTATTACTGTCTTTTAACTTTGGAAGACAATAATTCTGCTCCCCAGAGTTATGGCTTTGTTCCTCTGAGGAGTTGTAAATGTATATGTGTTCCTTAAAATATAGTTTAGAGAGAGCTAAGGTCATAGCTCAATTTGTAAAGTGCTTGGTATATAAGCCAGGACCCAAGTTTGGATCCCCATACCCACATAAAAACCCAGGCATGGTGGCATGTGCCTCTAACCCTAGTTCTGGTTTCTAGCAACAGGAGGAAGCTTAGAGCACCCTAGTAAGCTAGTCTAGCTGAATCAGTGAGATCTAAGTTTAAGTGAAAGATCAGGTCTCAAATAATCAGATGGGAAGTGATGGAAGAAGACATCTGATACAGACCCCCTGGCCTCTATACATACACAGGTACTCTCTCTCTCTCTCTCTCTCTCTCTCTCTCTCTCTCTCTCTCTCTCTCTCCCCTGCACATGTACACAAACAAGTATACGCATATATAACACACAAAAATAAATAATTTTGTTTAGGTCGCACATGTTATCTTTCAACTTCTTAAAAAGTAAATTGTAATAGATGTGTGTATGTGTGTTTCATGAATTATTCATTCTTCAAGATAAGGTTGAACATTTTCTTCTATGTTATTGAATGTAGCTGTTGTTCATGGATTTCTTTTCCACATAGACTCATTCAGTGTAAATACACTAAAGCTCACTTAACCATGCTGCACAGCTGGCATATTAACAGTTTGGGTTATTGCGGTGTGCTTGTACATACCTTCTGGTACACATGTACAAGAATTTCCCCCGTAATAGTCAGCTAATGTAGAAAGACTGGTCCATGGGCCACATGGCGTTTTCAACTTCAGGAGGTAATTCCAAACTGTTCTCTCAAGTTATTGTTCCAATTTACACCCCGAGCGCCAGCGAATAGAAAAGCTTACAAAGACTGATGCTGTCCAACTTTTAAAGTTTTTGATACTCAAGTTAACATTGTAGTCTCTCTCTCTCTCTCTCTCTCTCTCTCTCTCTCTCTCTCTCTCTCTCTCT